>APFE030671460.1:90251-113258 GCA_000404065.3 Pinus taeda | reverse complement strand
ACTAAGGGCTCCTAAGTCCCTAAAAGTGTTGCTTCACTACCTAAAGGAACAAGGTCAACTGATTACATCATCTCCCAGAAGTTCTCCACTGAAAACTGCTCATAAATGGTCAAAACTAGACCATATTGAAAGCTCAATGCAGAGTGTACGATGCATATCACCTTCCCAGTGTACAAGGTGTGATGCATACAATTTTCTCCTCTGTAGGGTGGGATGGTCAAGAATGGAAAAATGGCAGGGACAAAAATGCGAGGTGTAAGATCATGGAATCTTCCAGAAGCTTCTCCTCTGACACTTGCCACTCCATTTTCGACCAGGGATGAGTAAGAGATCATCATTCTCCAAGTGGAAGTAGGAACTATTAGAGAGAAGACACTAATCAACATCCCAAAAGATGTCTCACCTCTCTGTAATCATCTATATCTGGATCCCTCATCACAAAGATCCAAAGGCTAGAATTTTGTATCTTATAGAGAAGTGTTGTTGGTATTCTGGTGTACATTCACAGTGCTGGGTGATCTAGATTTTCTTGAGGTGAAGAAGGGCTTCTTAGCTGGAGGATGATGCTGGGTCAGAGCACATGGTTGTAACCTTCTTGCTACTTTTCATCTGAATAAAGCTATTCTTGTTTCCTCCCATATTCTTTTGTACTTGTTTATATATGCATGTATATGGTTAATGCACATCTGATCCTGCATTATTTATGAATTTAGATCCTTGTTTCTTGCATAGTAGTATGTTGCTGTGATTCCATAGGTCCTTTTGAAGCTGGGCAGACAAAGGAGAAGCGGCGAAACTCTATCAAGAAGAAGAGGAAATCAAGCACAAGACTCAGGTTGGCCCTCTTGGTTCTCCTCTTATCTATTTTCATAAAAGGAAATAATAGTAGACTTTGATTGTTTGTTTCTAAGATAGCCACCCATCTTAGTGGCAATAGCAGCATCTGAGTGGACACTATTCCCGTATAACACACTCCTACTCTAGTGCTTCATTTTATGGCTGGTTTGAGTCTCCCTGATTTCAACCAGCTCATTAGTGATCCCCTTCTCTATGATCCCACTTGGTCAATTATTATTACTAAAATTCCTTAATACATCCCTAATTTTGAATGTAATCATAGAGAAGATCCCATTAATTAGGTTCTCTCATTCCACATGTCCATCCGTCTTCATTTTTTCCAATGCATGCTTACTAGAGGAGCTGCTAAGCGGTATGTTGATCAATCCAGAGTGACTCATTCCACTTTTGCGACTGTTGCCAAATATTTTCTTGCCTATTTCCAGTCACCTCTCTTTTATGACACTAGTACCAAAATTTTGAATTATTTCCTTCAAACTTCTGCCATTCACCTATGCCACCATTTTCAGGAATGGTGTAGAAGGAGGAGCATTTGTAGACCTCCTAAATTCGAAGACCTTGTCTATATGGATTAGTTCCTTAAATCACTTTTGGCCCCCATTTTTACATATTTGCGTCACACTTCCCCTAGTCTGAGGAAGATATGTCGAAATATGGCAACAAGAATATTCCAATTTAATTTGTCCTTGAATTAAATTGTGAATTAAAATCGAATTTAGTCTTAATAGCTACTTGGAATTAATTAATTAATTAATTAATTAATTAGTTGGAGAAATTCAAGTTAGAAGTCTTTATGAGGTCATGCAAGAGTTATCCCTTAAATTAAGGAGATAAGATTGAGGTATATTTGAGTTGTAATTAGTTAACTCAATTTATTGAGTTAAGTCCAGTTAAATTAGTTTCAAATTGTTTGAGGAACTAATAGTGAGTTAATAGTCAGTTGATGCATTAATGAACTCAACTAGGGCTACTCCAGTTAACTGAATATTCCCTCATCAGAAACTCATACATGTCTATTCTAAGAAAGGCCTAGTTGAGATTAATGTTCAAGGATAGTGTACTATCAGTTGCATGTGTTTTCTCATGGTGAAAACTCATGCATGCAGTCAAGGATTCATCCTTGAGGATTACACAGTTTTGAAGGCTTGTTTTTCCACTTGGTAATAGGCCAATCATCCACAAGGAACAACGCAAGGAAATAGGAGCTTGGAGGGTAGAGAGGAAGGCTAGAGAGAAGCCAAGATTGCCTGTGAGCATCTGTGAGGATTGTACTAAGATTTGGCTAGCTGTGAAAGCTAATCTTTGTATAATTCCTATGTATTTCCACCATGTATGATAATGCAATAGTGTGGGGTTTTATCTGAGACTTTCCCCAAAGTATTTTCATGTGTATTGTGCCATTGATTCTTATTCTTCTGGTTATATTGTTCAACTCAATCTTTAAGATTCTGCAAATTGATAGTAGAAGTAGGTTATAGTAATTTTCTTTGATTTATATTGCATTATCGGGTTAACCTATTATAAATTTTCTACATGGTATCAGAGCTATGAACAATATACTGAGAAGAGAATTCGAAGTTTGGAGTTCAGGGTTGCAGGTTCAAATCGAATTCATATCATACTTCAAGGTTGGTCAATGGCGTTCTATGGCTTGAGACTCAAGTATGCCTTGGAAGGTAGCTCAAATTACATAGCATGGAAAGGTAAAATGGAGGTTGTATTAGAAGAAAATGGCTTGAAGGAATTCATTGATCAAGAAATCCCAAAACCAGCTTCAACTAATGCACAATAGTTGGCTGAGTGGAAGAAGTGTGTGGTGAAGGTGAGACAGATCATCCTTAAGGGAGTCTTAGACCATATTGTCTTGAGTCTCCATGGGAAGAATACTCCATTTTGAATATGGAAGACATTGAAGAACCTCTACAAGAATAGTAGCGACTAGAGGAAATTGGCGCTCAAGGATAAGCTTCGAAGAATCAAGATGGATAAGGGTGATAATATTTCCACATATCTAAACAAGCTCACCACCTGTAGAGATGAGCTTAGAAGTGTGGGAATAACTACTACCAATGATGATATGGTGAGCCTCACTCTCCTTGGCCTTCCAAAGAGTTGGAATATCTACTTGGACTATGTGAATGGAAGGGAGAAACTGTCGAATTGGGAACGACTGTGGTTGGATCTTATGCAGGAGGAGATCAGGAGGAGCACATGAGATGGTTCTTCATCCAAGAATGATGATGAAGAAAATATGGCCTTAGCAAGTAAGGCAAGGAAAGGGAAGGGGAAGGCTTCCCATTTCAAATCGAATTCTTCTCATGGAAGGAAGAAGGGTGACATGTCTAAAGTAAGATGTTTTAATTGTCACAAGATGGGACATTATGCGACTAATTTCCCATCGAAGAAGTCTAATAAGGGATCCTTGGAAGGATCAGAAGTTGAGGCATTAGCCTCTCAGTTCGAAATGGACTTTACCCTCATCGGATGCATGGCATCATCGATGATGGGTTGTGTCTGGTATCTTGATAGTGGATCCTCATTCCACATGACCAGTTATAAAAATTTATTCAATGCCTTGGAGGAGAAAGACCTCAAGATGTGCATAGGGATGAGTGATGACGGAAGGTATAGTGTTTCAGGAGTGGGCACATTTTCTTTTTAGAGGGAGCATGGAGCTCTTCTCACCTTGACAGATGTGATGTATGTGCCTGGACTGAAGAAGAACATGGTATCGGTCGCGATGTTGGAGGACAAAGGCTACGATGTTGTCTTCAGTAAAGGAAAGGCATTCCTAAGACACAACCATGGATCAGACCAAGAGGATAGGGATTTGGGTGAAGAATCTCTATAAACTAGAGGTAGATGATTGTGCAGCATTCAGTACAAAAGCAGAATTGGTGCAAAGCCAAGACATTAGCGAGTTGTGGCACAGGCGGTTGGGCCATTTGCATCATGGGGCTTTGAAGATAATGAAACATATATCTATGGGAATTCCCAAAGGTAAACTTGAGCAAGTTGACATATGCAAAGGATGTACCTTGGGAAAGTACACCAAGTCTTCCTTTCATGATCGAGATAGTTAAGCAGAAGCTATATTAGAGCGAGTTCATATTGATTTGTGTGGACCATTCTCGATGGAATCCACAATGAAGCAAAGGTATTATGTGATTTTCGTTGATGACTATTCTCGTAAATGCTGGGTTTATTTCATGCAAAAGAAGGACCAAACTTTCACAAAGTTTTGTTAGTTCAAATCTTTGGTCGAGAAAGAGTCAGGGAAGAAGATCAAGGCCTTGAGAAGTGACAACAGTGGGGAATATGTCTCTCAAGAGTTTAAGGACTTCTCTGCTGTGGAAGGAATTAAATGAGAGTTGACGGCACCTCATAACCCACAACAGAATGGGGTGGCTGAGAGGAAGAACATAACTATTGTAGGGGAAACATGGGAAATGTTGCATGACCAAGGCCTACCACTTCACTTGTGCGTTGAGGCATGCAACACAATGGTCTATTTTTAGAATAGAAGCTTGCATCGCATACTTGGGATGAAGACACCAGAGGAAGCTTTCTCCGGTAAGAGACTAGATGTGGGTCACTTCAGGATATTTGGCTCAGCAGTATATCTTCGTGTGACAAAGGATGCATGGAAGAAGCTTGAGCCGACCGCAGAGTTGGGGATATTTGTGGGGTACACTGATACACCTCACAACTATTGGGTGTACTTGCCTACCATTCGGAGGACAATGGTTCACAAAGATCTCAAGTTTGATGAGCATAAGGCCATGCGAGTTTCCCTTGAGATGGAGCTACAACTATAGCCTATGGAGGAACTATTGGTTCCTAAGGAGGAGGAGCCTTAGACTAATGTAGAGTAGCTACATGCAGAGGTTCCAGGAGTGGAGACATCCACTCAAGCAGAGTCTTCCAGAGATGGACAAAAGCGCACAAGAGAAGCTGACAGATTGTTGGAGGATGCAAGAGAGAATGTGGGAGCACCATCTTTTCAGTGCAAACAGTGGAGGTCACCTGAGAGGTACATTGGATACATGGCCCTTGCTGGGGAATGTGTTGAGACCTAGTGATCTTCCTTTGAGGAAGTAGTGCAACAACCGATTTGGGTTGATGCTATGGTGGAGGAGTATGACTCCATAGTTCATAACAGTGTTTGGGACGTGGTTCCAAGACTGGAGAATAAGTTAGTTGTGAGTTCCCATTGGCTTTACAAGGTAAAGCAAGCTGTTGATGGTAGTGTAGAGAAGCATAAGGCAAGATTTGTTGCCCGTGGCTTTTCACAGGTCGAGGGGATTGACTATGATGAGACTTTTTCTCTTGTCGCAAGGTACTCATCTATCAGATCTATGTTGGCACTATTAGCACAAATGGGTTGGAAGATCCATCAGATGGATGTGAAGACTACATCCTCAATGGCCAGATTGAGGAAGAGGTGTACATAAAGCAGCCGGAAGGTTTTGAGACCATCAATCATGAGTCGCATGTGTGCCAACTCAAGAGAGCATTGTACAGGCTGAAGCAAGCACCTCAATATTGGTACACCAGGATAGACAACTACTTCACCGGGTTCAGCTTCACAAAGAGTGAAGCGGATGCGAACTTGTACCACATCGTGGTGAAAGGTAAGCTATTAATCAGTGTACTTTATGTTGATGATCTCATATTGACTACTGATGATCAGTTGATCGTGTCTTGCAAGGAGGACCTTGCAAAAGAATTCGAGATGAAAGACATGGGTCTCATGCAGTACTTCCTTGGCATGGAAGTGTGGCAAAATGATGGGGAGTTGTTTGTGTCTCAGGGAAAGTATGCCAACGAGATACTCCAGAGATTCCACATGGAGAAGTGCAAGCCCATGCAGACTCTTCTAGCAGGTAATTGGAGGAAGGAGGCTGCTACTTCAAGAGAAGTGGTATAGGCTACTATATACAGGTAGCTTGTGGGTTCACTGATGTACTTATTGAACACACGACCAGATTTGTGCTATGTGGTGAACTAGCTGAGTCAAGCGATGGTTCAGCCTACGAAGATGTTTTGGAAGGCGACAAAGCATGTATTGAGATACCTGTGAGGCACATCTCAGTATGGATTATGCTACAGATGGATAGAGGGAGTGAAGCTACAGGGCTTTACTGATGCATATTTGGCAGGGAGTCCATCACATCGAAAGAGCACATCAAGAGGGACTTTCAAACTTGGGTCAATGGCAGTTTCTTGGTACAACAGGAAACAGAGGTCGGTTTCACTCAACTTAGCGGAAGCAGAATACATGGCTGCAAGTCAAGCAGCATGTGAGGCTATTTGGATGTAGAAAATCCTAGTTGGTTTGTTTGATTAGAGGATGGATCCAACTGTGATCTATTGTGATAATCAGAGTTGTATCAAACTCTTTGAGAATCCAGTATTTCATGATAGGTCCAAGCACATCGAAATCTGGTATCATCATCTCAGAGACTGTGTAGAGAGGAGGATCATGTTGTTGCAGTATATTTTGACAGAGGAGAAAGGTGTTCACATTTTGACAAAGGCATTGTCAAAGTGTAAATTCGAGTTCCATAGAGACAGGATCGGGGTGGCAGATAATCCATTTCTTGTTGAGAGGGAATGTTGAAATATGGCAACAAGAATATTCCAATTTAGCTTTTCCTTGAATTAAATTGTGAATTAAAATCGAATTTAGTCTTAACAGCTACTTGGAATTAATTAATTAATTTATTTTAAATTAATTAGCTGGAAAATTCAAGTTAGAAGTATTTTTGAAGTCATGCAAGAGTTATCCCTTAAATTAAGGAGATAAGATTGAGTTATATTTTAGTTGTAATTAGTTAACTTAGTTTATTGAGTTAAGTCTAGTTAAATTAGTTCCAAATTGTTTGAGGAACTAATAGTTAGTTAATAGTCAATTGATGCATTAATGCACTCAACTAGTGCTACTCCAATTAACTGAAGATTCCCTCATCAGAAACTCATGCATGTCTATTCTGAGAAAGAACCTATTGAGATTAATGTTCAAGGATAGTGTACTATTAGTTGCATGTGTTTTCTCATGGATAAAACTCATGCATGCGGTCAAGGATTTATCCTTGAGGATTGCATAGTTTTGAAGAAAAGGTTTTCCATTTGGTAGAAGGAAATCATCCGCAAGGAAAAACATAAGGAAATAAGAGCTTTGAGGGTAGAAAGGAAGGCTAGAGAGAAGCCAAGATTGCTTGTGAGCATCTGTGAGGATTGTACTGAGAGCTGACTAGTTGTGAGAGCTAAGGCTTTGTATAATTCCTATGTATTTCCACCATGTATGATAATACAATAGTGTGGGGTTTTTAGCTGAGGCTTTCCCCAAAGTATTTTCATGTCTATTGTGCAATTGATTATTCTTCTTCTAGTTATATTGTTCAACTCGATCTTTAAGTTGCCACAAACTGTGAGTAGAAGTAGGTTATAGTATTCTGCTTTGATTTATATTGCATTATCGGGTTAACCTACACAGATTTTCTACATAGATATCAAACTACTTTCCTTTGTCGATGCACTTCTATATTCTTAGGAGATAATTTGATTTGAAGGAAGAATTTGGTCTTTGTCATTCTTCAAATGAGCAGGACTTCATACATCTGGTGCTACTATCGTGTATGCATAATTCTGTTAACCTTTAATTAGTGGCAAATCTTTCTTTTCATGAATTATATGTGAGATTTATTATTTTTGTGAAGCATTAATTGCACTTCTATATTGATACCATAACTGAGGATAAAATATTCATATATAACTCATTATACATGTGATATATTTTATAAATTCCTTTGACTAACTATTTAGTCAAAGGAATTATCTTTTACGTTATCATCTCCATTTAATTGTGTTCACTCTTTATTATCACATGTTAAAAGGATATCTTTGTAGATCACATACCATGCAAGAATACCCGTGTTTATATTAGAATAAGTTAAGTTAAAGAAGTTGCATCATAGGATAATTCACTTAGATTATCATTATTCTATTACGAAAACATTCATAAACCACCTATTCTCATCTTAAAACCCCTATTGGGAAACTGGTCCCATTATCCCGAGTCGGAGCCACCACTTCAAACAGAAAAGGAGTTGTCATAAGGTCTGGACCAGGTGGTCATCCCCCATGTTTTAGTAGCAGAATTCTAAAGCCGCAACATTTTGGCGCTAGAAGGAGGGCCTTCAATTGTGAATGGCATATAAGCCTAGAGATCATTCAGAAAGCATTCACAAGAGTGAAAACCTCTCCACCACTTCTATAACTTCTATACCTCGTTCAGAAACCCCTAACCAGGAATCTGAAGTTGTAGAAACATCTCCCTCATCTCCTGAAGTAGTAAGACAACCACCATCTCCAGATTATATTCCCAAATCTCCCGAAGTTCATTCTTTGATACAGAAATTGGAACAGATATCCATTTCGGCTGAAAAGCCAGAGAGACCTTAATTATTTGAATAAAGTGTTACCTCTTGATTACAACAAACTGGTGTATTGACTAGACTGAAAAGTGAGAAACTTGGGGTCACTCATTTCGAGTTCCCCATCCCTCCATGGCGTAGAAAAGTCACTTCATCAGTATCCGAATCAAATACTAGCGAGATCACTTCACCTTTCCATCTATCTATTCCTTCATCCATTTCTACTCAATCCACAACCTCTCAAATATCCACTTCCACTGTTAGTACTACAATTATTGGTACTAACCCAGTAGTAAGTTCTTCGAAAACTATACCTACTTATGGACCGACCTTTCCATTTTCTCAGTCCTTAACGCAAGTTATGGCCAATCAACCTGCTCAACCTTGGACGAATCTTGGTGTTGTTCTTGTTGCAAATCCAAATGTGCTCCCAGCAAATCCAGAAAAATGGCTGCCTAAGTATAATCTCGACGATGCTCTCCTGGCCGAAGAACATTTAAACAATTTTATGTTAGCCATGAATCTCAATGGGGTTGCACATGAAGATTTTGTAATTAGATGGTTTCCTTATACCTTCCAAGGATCTATTGGATCTTGGTATTTTTCCCTTCCTGCGAATTCAATTAGAGATTGGGATACTTTCCAAGAAGTATTTCCTGCAAAATTTGGTGATGACAGAACTGTAGCATCTTTGATCAATGATCTTTCTAATTTAAAAGCTAATACAGATGAAAAGATCAAAGATTTCAACTCCAAATTTAACAAATTGCTAAATAAAATCCCAGCTGCCTCTAAACCTACTGTAGATGTACAAATAGAATGGTATATATCATCTCTTCCTTCTAATATTGCAATCTTTGTAGATAGAGCAAATAAGGCTACCCTTGTAGAAAACATGAAAGAAGCCCTATCTGTAGAAAGAATAATCTTAGCTTTAGAAAAAAGATCACAAACAGATGAAAGGAATACCAAGAAAGTAACTCTTAAAGATGACTCTAAAAATAAAACTTCAAAGGACCCTTTCGATATGGAAGGCCTTCAAAAAGTGTTAAAAACAATGTCAAATGAAATGGTAGAAATTAAAAACTAGGTAGCAGAATCCTCTGCTCCTAAAAGACCTTTCTGATCCTTCAAAAAGAACTCCTCTTCTGCATCACAACCTCCAAACACCATTTCAAATGTTGAATCTGACCAAGAATCAACAGAAGAGTCACCAAACGATGAAGAAGTTGAAACAGAAAAAGAAATTGAACTGAATGGAATGTGGGATTTTGTTCTCCCAACAGAAGAACAGGCACAAGCTATACCAGTAACTACTAGAAGCAAAAATTCTCCTAACACATCTACCACTAATTAGAAGCAAAAAACTACTACTCCTGCAAAAGAGAAAATAGTGACTAAGAAATCTAAAACCAGCCAAACCGAACCTATTCCTCCAAACTCCCCGAATGCTTCAAAGACATTGGTAATCTTGGATACAGTCGAATACAATATAGTGGAAGACATGAAAAAGACGAGAGCTAACATTACGTTGCATGAGCTCACTAAACTTAAACAACAACAGAATATCTCGTTAAAATAATTGAAAGCAGTTCCAGTATCTCCCCTGCCATCTGCTGTAGTTACTCAAGCCGCCTAAAATATGGGAAAACCTCCTTCATTCTCAAATAAAGTAGATCCTTCAGATCTAGTTCTGATTGGTGAGCAATCTATCTCTCATGTCCCTCCATTTCTACTTACTTATGAAATTTTCAACATGAATGTTCATAAATGCCTTGTTGACTCAGGAGCCTCCTCAAACATAATGCCAAGTGTTGTGTGTGCTAAATTGAACATTACACCTCAAAAATATGCAGTACACATAGTTCGGTTAGATAGGACGAAAGTAGAGGTACTTGGAGAAATAACATCAGTTTCAATTAGGCTTTCCTCTAATCCAATAGTCTCACAAGTAATTGATATATTGGTGGCTGATATCCCTGAATTTTATGGTTTGATCCTCAACAGGGATTGGTCTGAAAAGTTGCATGGTTATTTTGCAACTAACTAGTCTCACATGTGGTTGCCACACAACAGTAAACCAAACCAAATCAGGATAGACCGAGAAAAAATCATGAACTATACAGTCACAGACCTTGAGGGAAGAAATGAACCTGTTGCCTTCACTAATAACATCATTGGAAAATATTCAGCGAAGTCCTCTTTAGGATCTTTTAATGCTCAAAAGTCTCCTTTTTTAGATAATGTTTTCTCAAATTGAGAATTTCTCGCAAAGAGATGCTTCCAAGTGTTTAAATTTAATTGATAAAGTTTATAATGACTCTCCGTTCTAGAATCTCTATTTTGATGGTTCTAAATCAGAAGACGGTGCATGTGCATGATGCATTTTGATTAATCCGCAAGGAGAGAAAATTATGTTGGTCTGCAGAATTGAATTTCAGTGTACAAATAATATCGCTAAATATGAAGCACTAATCCAAGGACTATATAAAGCCATCGATCTTAATGTCAAATATCATCGAGTCCATGGTGACTTTGAAATAATTGTGAAACAGGTGAGAAATACAATTCATTGCGTTTTCGGGAATCTTAAACACTATCAATCTTTAGCTCAGAAATTGACTTCTCATTTTTTCGCTTTCAACATTTCTTCAATCCCTAGACTCTAGAACATAAGTGTTGACTTACTTTCTAATGTGGCATCTAGACTTATACCATCAGAAGACTTTAGTCCAGACAGATTTTCAATAGAATTAATATTTAGACCATCCATTCCCGACAATATAACAAATTGGAGAGTGTTCAATAATGATGCAGATATAGTAAATTTCCTTACATCATAAGGATCATATGAAGAGCAGATCATAGACGAGCATGAGCATGATATAGAAATAAAAAATAATCTTGATCTAAACTCAATTCCTAAGTCTGTGGTTAAGATGGAAGATCTTTATGATTTGTAAGATAGATTCAAGAAAATTACTAACTCCAAAACTCAAAGTTCTACTCTGAGATTTGAAGTAGTAAACCTAGGGTCAAATGGAAAACCTCAAAATATCAACCTAGGTATTGACCTAACACCTCAAGAAAAAGTATCATATAAAGGTGTCTTCGATTGGGATTATGCAGATCTCAAAACCTATGATACCTTTATAATTCAACATACCATACCCATGACTTAAAATGAAAAACCAGTTCAACAAAAGCTTCGAAAAATTCACCCAGCCCTTGAAAGTCAAATTAAATCTGAATTGAACAAGCTTCTGAAGGCCAAGATAATCTTTCCTATCAGGCATTCTAAATGGGTTTTGAATATGGTATTTGTGAGGAGAAATAATGGTGATATTAAGCTCTGCATTGATTTTAGAAACCTAAACAAAGCTTGCCAAAAGGATAATTTTCCTCTGCCTACTATGGAACAGGTATTGCAATCAGTTGTAGGTTCCGAATTAATGTCATTTCTAGATGGATTCTTAGGATATAATAAAATCCTTGTGCACCCATATGACAGATTAAAGACAACATTCAGGACCAAGTGGAGAACATATGCCTATCAGAAAATGCCTTTTGGACTCATAAATGTTGGTGCCACATTTCAACGTGCTATGGACATTGCATTTCGAGGTCTAATAAATAAATTGGTTTTTATTTACTTGGATGATATCACAGTCTATTCCAAGGATAGGAACAATCATTTAAGTGACCTCAAGCACATATTTGAAAGATGAATGAAAGATGGCATTTCCTTAAACCCCAAAAAATCTTGTTTTGCTTTACCAAAAGGCAAACTCCTTGGGTTTATAGTATCCAAGAAAGGAATTGACATCGATCCTGATAGAGTCCAAGAAATAAAAAAGCCAAATAAATTTTCAATGATCCATCCCAGATTTTTAACACAAGTAGTCTTACCCCTTCAAGTCATGATAAGAAAAAATGCAGTTTTCAAATGGAGCAAAGATGAAAGAGAATCATTTGAGTTGATAAAGAAAGACATTATTAATGCCCCTTTGTTAACAACTCCCGACTTTCTCAAACCCTTTGTATTATACACTTTTTGATCTTATACTTTGTATGCTGCAGTTTTGACACAACTGAACGATGAAAATGTCAAGGCACCCATCTCCTTTTTCAGTGCTAACTTACAAGGTGTCAAATTAAATTATTCTGTTGTAGAAAAGAAAGAATTTGCGGTCTTTAAAACTCTAAAGAATTTTAGACCTTTTCTTCTTAAAACCCATACAAAGATAGTTGTACCCTACCCTGCAGTAAGACAACTACTAATTCAAAGAGAAGTAGGGGAGAAAAGAGCTAATTGGGTAACTGCACTCCAAGAATATGATGTAGAAATTCGGCCAGCTAAAATTATTAGGGGCCAAGGTTTTTGCACGATGTTAATAGGAGCTTCGTAGTTGCCATCATAAGAAGATCAAGGTAATGAATTGAAAATATCAGTGGTAAGCCTCAACAATACGCAATCATAATATGCTAATTTGAAATTTTATCTTAAAAATGGATATGCTCCTATGCACCTTAATTATAAAACAAAGAGAGCTTTAAGATTAAAGTCAAATCAGTATGAGCTAGTCAATGATGTATTTTTTAGAAAGAATTATGATTCAGTATTGTTAAGATGCTTAGAGAAACCTCAAGCTGAGAAGGTCATGCAGGAATTACATGATGGACTAGCTGGTGGACATTTTGGAGGAAATACTACTACTCACAAAATCCTGCATGCAGGATATTACTAGCCAACAATATTTAAAGATGCACATGAATATGCAAGGAAGTGAAAAACTTGTCAAACTACAGTTGGAAGAGAAAGAAAGCCAACATCCCTTTACAACCAGTTAACATCCAAAAACCATTCGAACAATGGGGATTAGATATAATTGGTGAGATTATTCCTAACTCTTCCAAGCAGCATAGGTACATCATCACAGCTACCGATTACTTCACTAAGTGGGTAGAATATGTCCCATTAAAGATGGCTAATACATAAAACATCACAAATTTCATTGATCAGTACATAATTACCCGGTTTGGCTTACCCTTAGCTTTAATGTTTGATAATGCATCTTACTTTTTTGGAAATACAATGGTAGAATTTGCCCTTAAGAGAGGTTTCAGGTTAAAATATTAAGCTAATTATTATCCTCAAGGTAATGAATTAGCAGAATCAACAAACAAAAACCTTATCAGAATTATCAAAAGAATTATTGACCAAAATCATAGGAATTGGCATAAAGCATTGACATTTTCTCTATATGCAAACACGATTACTCAGAAATCCTCTATTGGTTCTTCCCCTTTTTCTTTAGTTTATGGAAAAGAAGTTTTTCTTCCAACAAACGTAGCAATACCATCTCTTGCCCTAGTACAATTTATCAATGAAAACCCTTCATCTTATCTCTAGGCTAGATAGTTTCAAATTCTCAAACTTGAAGAAGAAAGAGAAAAGGCTAAAGCAACCCACTTCCATCACCAACAAATAGTCAAAGCTTCTTTTGATACAACTTCTGCCAATAAAAAATCCCTTGAAGTAGGTGACTTAGTCTTGAAATGGGACAAGGCACGTGAGGAAAAAGGTAGGCATAACAAATTCCAAATACTATGGCTTGGCCCTTTTCAGATTATTGAAAAAATCGGACCATCAACGTTTCTTTTACAAGACTTGCCCGGTAGGAAATATTCTTTGCCCATTAATGGAAAAATGTTGAAAAAGTACTTTCCTTAGGAGATAACCTCTTCCAATTTTGTAATATATTGATTTTTAGGAAAATAATGGTTAAACTAGTATTTACTTTTGGCCTTTCAAAATGAGTCTTTGATAACATTTCTGATTTTTTTTTCTTTTATAAGAAAATTGGAGTTAAAAGGAACAATTAGGACATTTGAGTACTAAAATAACTTTGTCCCTCTAGAAAAACTTGATCTTGCTTGAAAACATTTATCTTACGAAAAACTTTTATCTTTATAGGATATGAAGGTTTTGTTATCAGTCAAGAAAAGAATCTTTAACCTAGAAAGGACTTCATGTAGATCAGTATCTTAAAAAACTCTATCGTTATCACCCAAGACCCTTGAAAAGGCCAATGGCCCACCCCATCTATTAAATTTTATTTATTTTTATTTATTTTATTTATTTATTATTTTATTTATTATTTATATATTATATATATATATAATATATATAATAATATTTTATTTTTATATTTTTTATTTTATTTTATTTTTTATTTATTTTATTTTATTTTTATTTATTTATTTATATAATACTATAATATATAATATTATATATATATAATATAATATATTTTTTTTTTTTTTTTTTTTTTTTTTTTTTTTTTTTTTTTTTTTTTTTTTTTTTTTTTTTTTTTCAGAGTGTAATTCTAAAACTGATATTACCAATACTGCATATCAAAATAGGGTAATAGCTAATGATCTTTTTGATCAGAAGACAAGGGGTCTCATCAAGAATCAACTTGTTCAATTTATTTACAGCCAATGAATGGCATTGTCATCATTAGGTTACCATGCCTAGATAATGACTTTTAAGGGCTTACACTCAAAAGGTAAAAAAGAAGCGACAAAGTCCAAGAGAGATTCAATTCAAACGAATATCATTTTTAAAATATAAAAATTCATACAGATGGGATAATGGATCATTGTTGGTTTAAAGGTAACCTGTTGGTAGCAGAGGCTCTATTTGTGATAAATGACTAAAAAACCAAAAAAATAATATGCAGGAGGTACCTACTATATTATTTTAAGCCCTATTATTTACTGATGCTAACATTGATATTTCTATCATTTCAGGGGTGAAGTAATTAAACAGATGGACCTGAGCAAGTAATGGTATTTCAAGATAAATGTTCTTTACCTTATAACTCATGAAATCATTATTCTTGTAACTCCAATTACTTTGAAATTTTTTAGAAATTTCAGAAAGCTACTCAGAAATAATTGGTTCTCCCAAGTGAATCGCCAATCGTTGTACTGCGAAACAACCCCCCCATTTTTATCTAACAATTATTAGCATTCGAGTTATAAATGGGGACCCTTTTAAATTTTAAACCTAGGACAATAATCCCTAACACTAAAGAAAAACTTAGCAAACCTTTCAAAATGAGCTAAGGAGGAAACTTATATTGCACATCGTGTATCGCGCTTTTTCACATCACTATTTTATAAATCCTTTACGAAATTGCGATATGCGAAAAGGTATCCCACTACGATAACCTCATATCATCATTGTGCAATCGCATTTCGCAATTCGCAAAAAACTTGAACATGCCTTCTGACAAACATTAACGATTTGTGAAATGCGATATTGCGAATTTCGCAATCGGATTTCACCCGATATCTAATAAGCAGTACATGATACCCCTTTAAAGACCACGATTTGCGATTAAGTAGGTAAAGCATGTAGAATAATTGCGTTTTAAATAATGAAAACAAACGAGTTGACAGGTTATTAAATGTTTAGTGGCCCGAGGGAGGATAATCATTCTCCAGGTTATGGGTAGTTATAATTGAGTATCCCATAAAAACCTTTCTCATGATCCAAAGTCATTTTAAAGAGGATTTCAGTCTTAATTGCTTGGCATCGTCAGCACTGATATTTCTTGTGTGTTTTAGGCAAGCGACAAAAGACAAGTGATGCAGAAGGAAACTAGGAAGACCATTTTTGAGACATAGCATACAAATATGGCTCCTACCTTTACTGATACGGTATGCGATGTAGCTGGAGGCGCAACAACTTGGGAAGTAATTTACAATAGACTAGAGGATGACCGTCCTAAAATTACTATTACAAGAGCAATAGCTGGGTTGACAAAGCCTTCACGACCTCAATGCAAGGATGCCTCCTGTTCTTTCCAGCATAGGATAGGAGCAAGAGCCAAAATCCTTCCCTACACAAACATGATCAGATTGGTGGTCGAAAACCTTATCATCGAAGATAGGAAGTTCAAGAATTCAAGGATGGAGCTCGTAGGATCGTTCAGGGCAGAAGACTTGAAGGTTATGTATCACATACCCGAGCCGCAGGAAATCTATGACTACACATTTGTGGCTAACTTCGCAAAAAGTAATCCAGACCCCTTCAAGTTAATTCAGACTTGGAGAATGTTAGACAACAAATTGAAGTATGACAAATCAGGTATGTATGCAATAGCCTCTTTGGAAAACCCCTACAATTATGCAGCAACAATGTTATGTATACTGTATGGACTACCAAATAACACTAAGTTTTCAATAGAATGGATTCCCTTGATATATGCTTGTGTTAATTCCTATATCATGAATTGGACTTCTATCCTATATGACAACTTAGCCACCTCCATTATCAAATATTGACAAAAGAAAGCCTCCTCTTCAGATAACCTCCCTCCCTTCTATTTTTGTGCTTATATTATCGATGCTATCTGCTTTTGCACGACATTTCCAACCATGGGTTGGAAATGGACCATACAAGATCCTTACCCAATCCATGTCTGTCATAAGAAAATATGGGAATCACTTTATATACCTCACTTCTACAAGATATTTCATTCTATCATGTTGCCCCTACACCAAATGATTTTCAATAAGAAAGCCCCTAGGTTTTCCCAAGAAGTTGCAGCAGACCTGCTTGTTGTAGGCAAGTATTTTGGTATAAGTGTTGATCCACATGTCCTTCCCTTATATGTTTCTGATAAGCTATTAGCAAGGGATATTACCTACCAAACTGTGGGAAAGGGTCTGACCAAATTTCTTAAAGATGGCAAGAAGTCATTATGGCCTACCTTCCCTATCAAATGTGGCTCTTTTGCTTTAGCTAATTTTTTTCATGCTACTAAGGAATCAACACAAATGGAAGCCCTCAGGCTTCATATAATGCTTGCAAGGCAATTTGATCCAAACAATGTGGCATACAATGTCAGTACAGGACTAAATCTCAAGGCATACAATCATGGAGATAATTACTTTGAGGATTTGTTGCAGTCAGCAGTTTCTTTCGAGCAAGAACTTGAATGGGCAAACGCTAACCTAAAACCCAAAGATTTTCAAAGATTTCAGGAATTCAGGAATGAGAGGCTTCAGGTCATTCGAATGCATCTATTAAAGCCCAAAGATAAGCCTACCCTGAGTAACACTGTCGATAGCGCAACCCCTAGCTCTCAAAAGGACTCTCAGGTAAACATTAAGAATACAATAGACACAAGGAAAGTTCAGGATGCAGAAAATGCAGCTAAGCCCAGCAGAAAGCCAACCGAAAAATAGGTAATGGACACTCCGACCATAGAGACAAGTTTATAATCCCAAGGCACTAGTTTGGAGCAGGAATGGGATCAATTCAATCAGAAATTGCAAGTCACCCCTAAAGCTCCAAATACTCAAGAAAAAGAGGAATTCAAGACTCCTCCGAAAAATCATCAAGATATAGAGCCCAAGTCTGTCGCCAAACGATCTACACCTATGGATCAAGAAACAACAAAATCCCAACATGCTGAAGTCATCCTTGCTCTACCCACATGAAAAATTGTTCTGAAAGTGACAGAGATACCTCCACTTGACGTATTCTATAGCCCTCTACACAAGGTTGTAGTCCAAAGGCAAAGGAAAAGAATAAGGGTATATACACCCGAATTCTCACCTAGAGATGAGCCAATGGATGTTGTTTGGAAGGACATGCCTTTTAATATGACCGAGAACTTGACTAGACTGTCACAGTTTACAGGAGCATAAGTGTCGGCCACTATGGATAAGGCCAGTGAGGTGTCTACTTTGCTAAAGGGAAGGGAGGAAAGAATTGTGCAGCTCGAACAAGAGATCGAGATAGAAAAAGAAAGCACAAACAAGTAGGTAGCCGAGCAGCTTGCACAATTGCAGCAGGACATGGAAGTCTTGAAAATAAACCATGAAGTTGACTTATTGACCAAAAACGTGCAGCTCCATGAATTACAACAATCCTTGGATAGGTACAAGGATGTTTCCACTACTGAGGAATTCATCAAAGAGGGTCTAGAACTAAATTACCTTCTAGTCAAGTGTTGATGCCTCGAAAATCGCTGCAACAACATTGGGGGATAACCACCCGGTCCGGACCTTAGTACAGCTCCTTTTCCGTTTGGGATGGTGGCTCCGACTGGATATAACGGGACCAGTTTCCCGATAATGAATAAAAGGGATGGATGAGTGATGAGTTGTCTGTTTTAATGGTAGGCATCTAGCTTATTCTATTAAAAAAAAAAAGAAAACTAATACTAATCCCGCGAACAACTTATTCATTTTGAAATGCAGCGTTTAATAATCCTTATCTATTTAACAGGCATATAGATGACTCTGTAAAATAAGCAGAGATATTCAATCATTTACATATTACTTCATATGAATAGTCAAACGAAGCGATTAGCTCAAATTACTGCATTTACCATTTATATCATCGATACATATACGATTGAAAGAAAAGCATGCTATAAACAACCAATAGTGGGATGCATAAAGGATGATGTTAAAACACACATATATAAGCGATAATAGCAAGAGTGATTAAATAACAATTCATATAAAAGGAATGAGTATAGACACAGATAATAGTACCATGTGAGCAGCTAATCAATCCCAAATATCAATCGCTATCCAAAATTCTTCCTTCAACATAGAAATGCTTTTAAACAAAGATAGTAGTGCACATTTATATAAAAACCTTCCTCATCAAAATCAGAATAATTGGTCCAGTTTCATAAAAGAATATCCCTGAAGTACAATAGTGCAACTTCAGGGTTTAAGTCAGATACAAAACTTTACGACCCTTTCTAAATGCATGAAAGGGTCTATAAATACTACTAAGCTAAAAAAATCTATGAAACAAAATCCTACTAATTTTGGCATCAATAAATGCTATCTATCTCTTTGGGGGCGATCTGGCAGTCGGCGATGTGAGTCATGACTCAGGTTGCTTGCCTTTAAACCTAAGCTGGCTTATCGCAAGCATTGGCTCCACTTCGGGTGGTCTGTTGAGGCGCAAGCTGAGTTGGGCAGCAAAGGTGGCATCCTGAATATCGGGTATGATATACCCAATAGCATCTGTAAGGCATTTTAAGGCGGCTCTCTGGCTGTGAGGCTTCACTAAAAAGAACCAATAGGCATCCCATGTCAAACTGTTGATCCCTGCGATTAACCTTCCATTTTTCTCCAGCTCTGGGTAGCATGAATGCTCCAACATCTTTGTTGCTGTTAATTGGCTTGGAGTACATTGAGAAACCATATTAGACAAGTAAAGAGTATTATTTACCAATTCAACCAAATTACTAGTGGTTGCCTTGCATCTTAAAATCGTTCTTTCTGCCTTCATTAACTGTGATTGCCATTCTGTGAATAATATTTCCTTGTGTGATTCCAGAATTCTTGGTAGGTTAGTTTCCTGGCCCTGATCGGAATCTTGCCATTCCAGAAAATTTGTCAGCGTTTCTTCGGCCTGATCCAAATCTGTCCTTGCCTTCTCTACCTTTTCGCTTATGGATGCTACTAAATCGCACAATGGCTCTGCCTGGGTAATTTGCTAACATAGGAGCTTAACCTAATTTATCAATGCTTTATTTAATTGAAGTGCCTCTGCTTTAAACTCATCTACCTGGGGGAGCCTTTTCATTTGCTCAATTTGACTTGATAATTGAGCGATTTGCTCATCTTTAGATTTTATCATTCCCTCAGTTGATATTTTTAATTGTGCCAATGCTGCAAATAGCTCCTTTTTCCTTTGGATTGCGCTTTCGTCAATCCTTTGTTTCTCCTCTTGCAATTGCTTAGTCAGCTCATAATTGTTTTGCTGTTGTACTTGCAATTCCTGCTCCGCTTGCTCTGCCTTCTGCTGCGCTTCTGATAATTGAGCCTGTAGCGAAAATATGTCTTGATCATTCGATTTTAATAGACTTCTCACCTCTGATGCTTTATCAATGGTTGCCGCCAAATATGCTCCAGCGTATTGCGATAGCTTTGTTAAGTCATCGGAGGGATCAAATTCTTCCTTCCACACAACATTGTCTGTTACTGTTAATTCAGGGAATAAAGAAGGTTGATCATCCCTTCTCCTCTTCCTCTGTCGCTTTACAACAGCTTTATGCTTAGGGCTATAAAATACATCCAAGGGGGGAATCTCTTCTATTTGCAAAGTGATTTCACCCGATGGATCTTTAGGAATTATTTCTGTTTCATTTAATTTGGGTGGGTCGCTGGTTTCGCCCGAAACCTATTTTGATGTCGCTTCCTGTGTGTCGCCCTCTTTAGAAACCTCATCATCTTTAGAGCATTCTAGATTGCCGATGATTGAATTAAATTGCTGCCATTGATGGAGCAAATTCAGATCAATCTGTGTATCATCATTAACTCTCGAACTGCCCTCTTCTTGAGATTTCACCTGGGTTTCATCCTGTCGCTGCAAATTTTCCTGGAGTTCCTCCTGCCTCTGGTCATGCACTTCCTCCTGCTGCTTTAATGTAACAGGAGGTTCCGTATCACGTTGCTGCTCAGGCTCGCCTGATTTTGTCGTCGTTGGAGTAGTCGCTAACAGGTCTAGAGGCAGAGTTTGCAACCTCTGTTCTCTAATTTTGTTAAATTCGGCTAGCCCCTCATCGTTGTATTCAATTATGGCAAGCGATTTAACTTGATATAGCGACTCGGCCGATGCAAAAAAATCCTCAAATCTGTCTTCTTTGTGCTCGAACTTGGCCAATTTGACCTGGTCGAGCGCATTGTAAGCGATTTTCCTTGGGTCGTATTACCTGCTTGGCAGAGTGGCTAGAGTCAGTGAATTTATTTTCCCAGCTTCCTTCTCTACATGTTTGATATCATGCAGAGTGTAAATACCAATTCGCAGGGGAAAGGAAGGCCAGCCATGCTTCTTTGCTTTTTTCAAGGTCTCAGTAACCCAATCGACATTGATTTGATAAGCTACTAACCTGGCAAGTAGCTTATCAGGGATGTATAGTGGAAGCACATGGGGCTTGGCCTGACTGCCAAAAACTCTAATATAGGTGAACTTCTCTTCTCCAAACCAACTTGCTACGGTAGTTAAATCCACCCCTGCTTGTTCAGAAATCTTCTGGGCAGGCTTATCAAAAATGGAGCAATGAATCGGCTGTAGAGCTATAACTAGGGTCTCTCACACCACCAATTATTCCACATTATTAAGTCAATCCGGGATCGTTTTGTTCTTTCAAGGAGTAACTCAATCCGAGGCTGTTTTGCCCAAGTAATGCTCGGTAGTATAGCGCTCTAATGATTTGAAAGGAAACAGACACTAAACTGTAACCAAACCAACTCAAAAGATAAAACACACAAATCAATTGATTAGTCAAGGGTACGGAACCAATAACCCTTCCCTTTAGAAACTGATAAAGAAGGAAACCAAAGCATGGGCTTATAGATCTGGGAGTCAGGCAGCGTCTTGCTGAGCTCACGACAGTCTTAGGCCTGCTATCACGCTAAAGCAACAAAGGCAGATAAGCGAAAGTAAATGGAGCAGCAGTTATGAAATGGAACAGCAGTAATCAAATGGAACAGCATAAGTAAATGGAACAGCAAACGGGAAACGTCAATCGAATGGAACAACAAACTCAAATGGAACAGTAAAACGAAAATGAATGTACACGTTCTAAACTATTACAACAATCCGAGAGTAATGTATGATGTGACTATATTTCTGAGCAAAGTGATATCGTCTTCAAGTCTCGCAAACACTTGTTTTATATGAATCCAACGATGATACCAGTTATACTAATACCTTGTTATAGAAATGGATGTAATTCAAATAGATTCACTTTATGTAACACAGAGACGTGAGTTAGGAAACTTATTCAGATTCAAAGATTAGCTAAGAAGCATAGTCTATCATATAAAAGATACATCAGATTGCTGAAACAAAAGAAATAATCAAACCACACCAATCACCGTATGATACAACAACGAGTGACCGTCGGAGCTGGGCCCTTGGCTACCAATGGTACACCGCTTGAAGCTACTTCAGATGCAGAAACGAAGTGAACACAAAGTTCTTTATATTGATTGCATTAACAAAGATACACAAAATCAGGTCTCAGCAAAACTTAATGCTCAAAGCTTGTTCTGAATCATGTAATTACAATAATTGATCTCCTCCCCCACGTTCAATGGCATGGTATCTTTATATAACAGAAATGACGGAGATATCTAGATACAAAATATAAGCTAAAGTAGCGATCCCTCAGGATCAGAGATCCTGAGGGATTCGCTAATCGTTCAGTTCTTCTCGTTCCTTTCTTGCGTCCTCCGTCTTGGTGTCCCACGTTCTTTTCCTGGATCATTCGGCTCTAATTTTGCTTGATCGCGTCCGCATCCGGTTCCCTATCGATGGGACAGCAGTTGCTTTCCCTTTACTTCTTGTTTTTGCTCGCTGATCCCCTGTTTCCGCGTCCTTCTGCATAGAAAACATCGATTATTGGTGATTAAGCTTCGTTTGTCCATTTTCACACAATTTATCAAAACCCTTTTATTCTTTAGACTTATAATGCAGAAAAGGTTAGGAAATTTATTAGAAAACCACTAGATTATTATTCAAAAAACATACCTTCCAAGCGCTCCACACACCCCCCTGCTTACCCTGTTTCATGTCCTCATGAAAACGTTATAGTTGACATGCAAGGCTGTGAGAGAGTAGGCTGGAGAAGGGATCTCACGAAGAGGTCGACAA
>APFE030671460.1:47153-70617 GCA_000404065.3 Pinus taeda | reverse complement strand
GAGGAAGAGGAAGAGGAACCATTAGATTTAGAAAAGGAATAAGAGGACAACAAAGAAGAATACCTGGTAGAGAAAAATTTGGACTAGATGATGAAGGTCCCATTGTTACTTCTGGGTGTCCTGCACAAGATGTTGAGGCACATGAAAAAGCTCTTGATGAAGTATGACCCTGACAAGATAGTGAAGGTTAAATATCACTTAGGAAAGTTTTACCTACATCTGCAAACACTTGAGGTACATTATGATGATGTTGCATACAAAAGTTTTCCATGTACCTTGGATGGTAGAGAAACTATATGGTACCACATCCTTCCTCCAAACTCCATCCAAAATTGTAGGGGATTCAAAAAAATATTTCTCGAAAAATATACTGAGGACAGGACCCCTACCATGTTATTAAAGGATTTGGGTAATCTAAAGATGGAGTAGAAAGAAAACGTTAAAGATTTCAATCAGAGGTTCAATCTCATCTTGAACAAACTTTCGGACAACACAAACTTCATGACTCGATCACCATAGATTACTACAGCCTTGCCTTGCTAATAAATTTTGTGCAGTTTTTAAAGGGAACTATGAGATATACATTGAAAGAAGACTAAGAAGAGGTTATTATCGTTGAGAAAGACTTGCACGCTATTAGAGTCATTACAAATGATGATTCAACAAAGGAATCCAAGGACACAGGTAAGAGGCCTCAGGCCTCCGTGAGCAAGGCTAAGGAGAAAGAACCAAATGATCTTGAAAGCCTGACTCATCTCATGAAGCCCCTAACCAATGAAATAACTGAACTCAAACAAAGGACAAGTGAGCCTACCATGAGCAACAAGCACCCCAAGTTCATCCTCAGAAGGAATTCAGCTTCCGGCTGTAGCAATAATCAGCCGACAAAATTTGCACAGAGTTCCAATGTTGTCCTGAATATTGAAAAAATTGGCATAGATTCATATTGCACGTTTCATAATGAGAATTATTTAGAGAAGATGTGCCCACAATGGAACCATCTCATGAGAAAAATGGTTGTGAAGTTTGTTGACTCAGTCATGGTTCAGGAGCAGGTTGAGCCCGATGAAGAGAAGGAAGAAGTTGTTGCAGCTGATGAAGCTCCAAGCATTGGGCATGCAGTAAACATGTATCATTGCTTTCTTGCATCCCAAAAGAGTATTACCGATAAGAAGCGTCCGAGTGATTATCTAGCTCAAAAGGAGAGAAACTGATACAACCTAAGAAGCCAATGGTCGACCACTGTGATTGAGGTGTTGAAGTAAAAATTCAAAGAAAATCTACTAAGAAAACTCAATCCACCGGCTAACTCAACACAAAACACCCATAGCAAGTCTGAGAAAGCAGTCTCAACGAAAAGTGTTTCCAACAATAGTAAGGATAGAACCATCCCTCTGGAAACCACAAACCAAGTTCCATCCTTGGACACCTCGATCAGTCTACTCGCTATGGATTACAACATTGTAAATTATATGAATAAGGTTCATGCAAATATTTCCATGTTCGAACTTACAAATATCACAAGTCGGTGGGACATCCTTCTATGGGCGCTTGGGAAAACCTCTTCACGTAATGCCACCTCTTCGAACAGGGGATCTATTAAGTCTCTTGATGCTCTCACATCTATACTTAATGCACTCATGATGGAGGGAAACACACTCTCCTCACCATTCTTATTAACATTTGAAATCTTCAACTTCAATGTAAACAATTGCTTGGTTGACTCGGGTGCGTCGGTGAATGCCATGCCACTATCTGTGGCCAAGAAGATTAATGTTAAATGGGAAAAGGCAGATGCATAGATCATTCAATTGGACATAACTCATGTCCAGGAAATTGGTGAAATCAGTGTCATCGTCCAACTATCGTGTGACAAACAAGTTCACCAATGTATTAACATAGTAATTGTGGATATTCTGGAAGCATACAGATTGTTACTGAGTAGAGATTGGTCAAGCAAGATTCATAGATACTTTGCCACAGACTGGTCACACCTATGGCTTCCGTACAGGGGCAAGAACAATAAGATATGGGTAGACTCATAGAGATACTTGAAGCACACCATGACTCCCTTGAATGGACATAATGAACCAATGGATTTCGCAGAGCTTCTATTTGGAAATTATTTTATGGAAAGGCAGTTGGGGTGCTATCCTGTAGAGCCATCCCCAGTTCCGCCAGGCACATAGTTGGATCTCCTTCGATGTCCAACTAGCGATAATGAACTCTGTATAGTTAATAGTAGTAGTAGTAGTAGTAGTAGTACTAGTGCAGTTAGCAGTCCCTGTGCATATGGTATGTGGACTATGTACTTTGATGGATCCAAGACACAAGAAGACTTTGGAGCTGATTTTGTTTTAATAGACCTGTTGTAGAGAAAACATTTGATCTCTAGTCGCTTGGAATTCTAGTGCACGAATAACACTACAGAGTCTGGAGCACTTGTCTTGGGCTTACAGAAGGCCATCGACCTCAACGTTGCCAATCTAAAAGTGGTAGGTGACTCTGAAATCATGGTGCGTCAAGTATGTAACACTATACATTACATGTCACCTCATCTTAAAAGTTATCAACAAGAGGTATGGTCACTCACCTCTCACTTCCAAGCTTTTAATATTATTTTAGTTCCAAGAATGCATAATGCAGCAATGGATGCCTTGGAAAATGCTACTGCTAGGATCTCACATTTAAGGAATGACTTTTCTATTGAATTCTTTTATAAACCTTCCATCCTAGATAATATCACTAACTTGCACGTCTTTTATGACAACCAACATATATTGTATTCTATGGTGAACACTGACATATTCAATGACACATCGATTGACAAGGATGAGCACAAAAGGCACTACATGATGCAGCCAATGCAAGTAAAGGTGCCCTCATCCCCAAGGGTTTGGTATCACTGGATAAGTTGTATGATCTGTAGAATCGCTTCCGAGTGCTTGTTAATGCCAATAACCACATTTCCACTTTGTCACATGAGAAAATCAACTTAGGAATTGAGAAAGTTCTGAAATATGTTAATCTCAGTTCTTGTTGCACACCACAAGAGTGGCAAGCCTTCATTTGCTTGTTCAAGCAGCACCCTGATGTCTTTGTGTGGATGTATAATGAACTCAAGACATATGACACGCGAATCATCCAACACGTAATACCAATCAAGGAAGGGGCCAAACCATTTCAACAGAAACTGAGGAAGGTTCATCCAACACTTGAGCCCCTCATACAAAAGGAGTTGAAAAAATTGTTGGATGCTGAGATCATCTACAAGGTGCGACATTCAAAGTGGGTATCAAACTTGGTTCCCATGAGAAAGAATTATGGGGAGATCTGCCTATGTGTAGATTTCCGCAAGCTTAACCATGCCTCAAATAAGGATAACTACCCTATGTCATCCATGGAGAAAATACTGCAAACAATATCGGGTACCAAAATGTTTTCTTTGTTTGATGGATTCTCAAGATACAACCAGTTTCTGGTGGCAAAGCCTAACATATTAAAAACTACTTTCAGGATGAAGTGGGGCACGTTCGCATTTCGACGAATTTCGTTTGGGCTAATCAATGCTAGTGCGACATTCCAACGTGCGATGGACATCGCCTTTCACAGGCTTATTGGATAGAGCATATTTTTCTACCTTGATGATGTGATAGTATTTTCCAAACATAGGTTAGACTAATTGCACCATCTGAAGAATATTTTTGAGCGATGACATAAATACAGGATATCCTTGAATCCCAAGAAGGTTATATTTGCAGTTTCTAAAGGTAACCTCCTGGGAAACATAATTACTAAAAGTGGGATCAAGGTAGACCCAGATAGGGTCAGGACCATCATATAGATTCCCAAACCAGTGAACAAGAAATCCATGCAGTATTTCATAGGGAATATCAACTTCCTCTGCAAGTTCATCTCTGATTATGCTCTGATTGTTAAACCAATACAAGAGATGATCAAGAAGGACACAATATATAAATGGGATAAGAGGGAAAATGATGCATTTTCCCATATCAAACATGTTATATAAGAAGCACTTGTGTTGCAAAAGCTTGACTTCAATAAAGACTTCTTTCTCTCCATTTTTGCTTTCGACACTCCTCTTGCTACTGTGCTAACTCAGAAGATGAGTTGAATAATGAATAACATATCTCCTTCATGAGTGCAAGTCTATAAGAACTAGATCTCAACTACTGCACAGTGGAAAAACAAACTTATGCAGTGTATAAGGTGGTAAAACACTTCATACGCTATCTATTAAAGAACCATTGTGTTATCTTTGTTCCACACCCAACAGTCAACTCACTGCTCATTCAACAAGAGATGGGTGAAAGGAGGGAAAGCTAGATGAATGAATTACAAGAATATGATATAGACATCAAACCAATTCACACAATTAAGGGTCATGGTCTTTGCCAATTAGCAGTGGAGGCAGTAAATAGAAAAGAGGAAGAAGAAGAGCTCACAGTATGGGAGCAAGAGGTTTAAATGTACAACGTTGAGCGAGCCACCCCAATACAAACATAGACTCTTGGTACACAGATGTGTGCCAATACCTCGAGCATGGCACATTTCCCTCTCACTTCTCTACATGGAAGAAGAGGTCACTTTGACTGAAAGCATTATCATATAAGTTGGTGCATGCGGTGCTATTCAGGAAGCACTATAATGGAGTATTGTTGGGTCGTACAATGCGTATAAGTTTACTCTTGATTACACTGTATTTTTCCTCCTTTTTATGCGTTTGTGCTCTGATATAGTAAGATGTTGATAAAACTTTGATGATAAATGAATAAAATTTCTTTTGATATGGTTCGACTAAGCAAAGCTAACTTTCGTTGTTTTTATGAAGAAATTGGCAAAGGGAACAACTGTTGTTCAAAAGATTGAACATCAAATGCTAAACAGGGGAAAAGAAGCGCATCTTATGCGGACGAATCAAGGAATGAATCAAGATTATCAGCACAAGTTGGAATGTTGTCTGATAATAGCATTTAGTTGTGAATTCCTTAGGATCTCTTGATCCCGAGGAATCACATTTATCTCTTTTACTTCTTGATTATAAAAGGGAACTTCTCACCCTTTTGAAGGAGTTTGTAATTTTAATATATGAAGTGTAATTTGGAAGAAGACAACATGTTGTAATGACATTTGAATTTGATGACTAATACATGAATTGAGTTGTTCACTCATGATATTATGAAGTAGTTAAGTAGTATTCAGTAGCGACTTGGGCTAAGTCACTGGTGGATTCCACTGTTGTTCCCTGTGTTTTTACTTTTCCTTTACTGCAAGTTTAATTGTTCTACTTTACAGTTTTACAGACGATTTACTTTCATTGGTGTGGAATTCATGTATGTATTTCATTACTTATTAATTCTTCCAATTGATTTCATTTATTTATGTTGTGGATTGAATTAATCATTAGAAAATAGTTATTTCTGGTTCATTAAAAGATAGATTGTTATTGATTGGATTGGATGCTTTATTCTTCTACAATAGTTTAGATTTAGCTAGAAGAGCTCTATTATTGCTACGGTGCACTCAGTTGATGTGATTGCAATTAGAATCTCTTGATTAAGATTGAGTCTTTGTTTTGGTTAAGGTTGAGTTTTGATGCTTAGATAGATTATTTTCCTTGAAGTTACAAGCTTGAGATTTATGATTTGATCCATTTACTCTTGTATTGAATTTAATAAATTATCTCAAATCATTACTCTCCATAGATATAGCATTTTCACATATTGTGTACACTCTTGGAACAGAAAGACGTACCCAGGTTGATGATTAATGTGAGGCAATTATGAGTTTTTAAAGACACCTTATAGCACCCAACATTTTGGCGCCGTTCTTAGGGAGAGTGTTGCCATTCATAGAGAGTGATGTATGTTTGATAGTTGTTGCTAGGAAAGAATTGGGTATTAAAAATGGAAGGTAAGAACTTGTGTATGAGTAAGTAAAGTGCTTGATCCCTCACCCGCTTTTCAACACAATTGGTTAGGAATTGAAGTAGAAATAGAAATTTGATGTTAATTTGCTATGAAAGAATTGGGTATTCAAAACGGAAGGTAAGAACCTGCGTACGAGTAAGTAAAGTGCTTGCTCCCTTGGCCACTTTTAGGCAAAAATTGCGTAGGAATTCAAATAGAAATGAAGGCTTTTATTTTTGTATGAATGACTAAGAAGAAAAGAGTAGAAAAAGATATAATTCCTCCATCCAAATCCGAAAAATCCAAGGGACCGATGACCCTTGGACGATCAACCTTCATTGACGAGATCATAAGAAAAGCTGAGTTGCAGTCATCAGTAGGACCCTGAATCGTTTCCACAAGAAATCCTACTGTAACCCTTTAGGCTACAGGATCACCATCTGTAGCTAATGCTGAAATTCACAGCAGGACTAAAGGGTCTGAACAGAGTTTTCAGAATAATGAAAATTTGCAGTTTAGCCCTTTACAAGAAGGGAATTCTTGCAATCTCCGTGAAGGAGGAGGAGAAATAGGTAGTACTGAAAAACTAAATTATCAGAACCCAAATCTCCTCAAACAGTGGTTGAACAGAGGACCCCCAGTATTTCGGACCAAGGAAGTGTTGTTAAAATCATTTAACAAGTCTCTTCTAGCCCCCCCTAGGAACAAACCTCCAGCTCCGGAAATCCCTTAAGAGTATTGGCATATTTTTTACTAAATGGCCAATAATCAGTGACAACCTCAAACCTCTACATTACAATATCTTATTGTTGACACAGTTGTCAATGCTCCCATGGAATCCATCCCATTATAGAATATTCCTACCTTTCATGGGCTAACTTCAGAGGATCTTGATGCATTCCTTTTTGAATTCGGTGTTTTATATAGGGGTTATGATTACACTACTGACCCCCAGAAACTGAAGCTGGTTCCTTCTACTCTGAAGGGAGTAGCTCTGCGTTGGTTTATGGGGCTTGGTGGAGGTATCATTCACGACTGGGAACAAATGAAAACAACCTTTCTAAAAAAATGCCAAGATTTTTGCCAAAGTAGAGAACTGAAGGATGAAATATTTCAAATGGTAGCTAGACTAACGAGACTCTTGAAGAATATGTAGAAAGTTTTCAATATAATTTGAAAAGATCTCCTTATGCAAATCTACCCCCTGAAGTTCTTAAACCATGATGATTAAAGGTATAAAAGACCAATGGGTAGAAACATTAAACTTAATGGGGAAAGGGGATATTTATCAAGAGGATTTTGACAATATTGTACAATTTTGTATCATGTGTTCCAGAGGCAGTACAAGGCTGAAACCAACCGGGTATGATGTGATCACTAGAGATAATAGAACCTCAGAAGGAAGCACTACACGAGTTGAAATTGGTAATTTTCTCGAAGATTTCAAGACTGATATCTTGGGGACCCTGACAACACAATTGGATATCATGCAAGCCAAATAGAAATAAGCCAAAGTAGAACAAAACCTGGCTATTTTATGTCCATGATGCAGAAAGAAATACCATCATAGAGAATGTCTGCTATATATGATACAGAAATGCGCCATTTGCACTAAGGATCATGCTACGGATAGTTGTCCATCGCTTCTTGGGTTAAAAGCAGTCTTCAAGGAAGCCAAAGAGGAAGTGGAACCAGTATGTTTGATGAATCAGCACCATCAATGGCAAGCACAACCAACAGGTATTCCTACAGAGCCTTCTTTGTTCTTTCCTTCATCACAATATAATTCTCAGCAGTATCAGGGACAACATGGCAGAACCAAGCACCCTTCTCTAATTGGCCACCTCAAGCCTTTTCTATGCCATCATGGCCCAATCAATCAAATTGGTCAAATTCCTCTTATCCTCCACCATTTTGGTAGAGTAACACCTATCCCTCTCAATGGTCCCCTTATGCTTCACAAAATCAGAACTGGCAACCAAATTGGCAACAATCAGTAAACCAGCCTACTGGAATAGTTCCTCAGTCTCAACCAACCTACCACCACCTTACACATTGCAGTGAAATCCTCAATCTAATATACGAACACAACTCCCAACTCAACCAAACCCAAATGCTAACAACATACCCATCTAGTCAGTATAAATTATTGAGAGCCTGGACCCTGAAGTTGAGTCAAGAGAATGTAATGAACTTATGTTAAGATCAGGATACATAATTACCCCAGATGAAGACCAAAATTTGCAACCTAAAACCAATGAGACATATCCAGATAAGCCTTCGACTGTAGATAGCCAACAAACAATGCAGTGAGAAGATACAGTCAGGCAGAAGGATCCCAAAAAAATCATAACTTCTTCTCCCCCATTCCCAGAAAGATTGATAATACCTCGACCAATTGAATATCCTGATTTTGATCTTCTGGATGAACTCAAAAATATATGCATAAAAATACCCCTCCTTCAGGCTATTCAGGACATTCCGATATATGTTAAAACTATTAAAGAATTGTGTGTAAAGAAGTCTGTGAGGAAAACAAAAATAACCCCAATTGTCCATATTGTTGGGACTTTGTCTAATTTATCACTAGGAAAAAGGATACCTTTAAAATATGAAGACCCGGGAAACCCCATTGTCACATTCCAAATAAATGGCCGCTCTTTTCCCAATTCTTTAGTTGATTTAGGGGCAGCCATTAACATTCTCACAACAAAAACTTGCGAAATTCTTGGCATCACAGCCTTGGAACCAACAACTACCTTGCTAGAACTTGCCGACCGCTCAGTCATTAAGCCAGAAGGAACATTATCGGATGTGATGGTTTCTGTAGACACTTGGGAATATCTAGCAGATTTTTTTATTATTAGCCCTAGGAACCAGCTAGATGGACATCCCTTAATATTAGGAAGGCCTTGGCTAGCAACAATTGATGCTTATATAAGCTGCTAGACAGGCAGTATGACCATAACCCGAGGAAATAATGTAAAGAATCTAGTCTTATACCCTCCCGCTCAGCCAAGCCTTACCATTGTAAAAACTCGGAAACAACTTGTAACATATTTAACAGAAAATATTCATTCACCATTGACTGAGGCAGATGCCCTTGAATTCTAAAAACAAATAGAAGACGATGTCATTAATACTTTTATCAATCACCCTGCTACAGTGTCTAATTTGAGATGTCACATGATTAAAGCAGTCCTTGACAATGAGATTGAAAAAGATTCCCTGAGAGATATCAATGACCAACCAATACCAACAACCATTGTCTATAATAGCAAGCCTATCAAAATCGACCAGGGGAAGATCCTGAACATCAATAGTAATCTGAGTAGTGACAAGAAACAGAAACTTATCCAAGTCCTTGGGAAATACAAAGGGGATTTTGCATGGGACTACCCAGACATGAAAGGGATTGACCCTCAGTTATGCATGCACCACATCTACACTAAAAAGGATGCAAGACCCATTCGACAACCACAACGTAGACTAAATCCTCATCTAAAGGATATTGTGAAATAAGAACTTGAAAACTATTAGCTGTGAATTTTATTTATCCTATATTTGACAGTAAATGGGTTTCTCCATTAGTAGTTGTCCCCAAAAAGAATGGAAAATGGAGGATATGCGTTGACTACAGAGAACTCAACAAAGAAACACAAAAATACCATTTCCCCCTTCCATTTATTGATCAGGTCCTAGATACACTGGCAGGGAAGAAATTCTTCTCTTTCCTGGATGGCTTCAGTGGCTACAACGAAATTCAGATTGCCCCTGAAGACTAGGATAAAACTACTTTCACCTGCCCGTGGGGAACATTTGCTTACAAGGTATTGCCTTTTGGATTGTGCAACGCACCTGCTACATTCCAAAGAGCCATACTCAATATTTTCGCAGACTTTATAAATGAAGGATTGCAGGTGTACATGGATGATTTTACACCCTACAGGGATGACTTTGATAAGGCATTACAGACATTGGAGAAAGTCCTAGAACAATGTATTGCTACTAGGCTATGCTTAAGTCATGAGAAATGTCATATGATGATGACATAGGGCCTGATTCTGGGTCATTACATTTCAACAGTTGGAATTCAGGTAGATCCAGCAAAGATATAGGTAATCCTCTTATTAGCTACTCCCTGCACTCAAACAAAGGTACGTATTTTTTTACAAATTGTTGGATATTATCATAGATTTATAAATATTTTTTTGCAGATTGCTACACCTTTATATGTCTTGACAAAGAATGTTGATTTTATATGGACTGATAAATGTGACACTGCCTTCACAGATCTTAAACAGTTAGTATCGACAACACCAATATCACGAGGGCCGAACTGGGATATGCCTTTCCAGATTTCATCAGACGCATCAGATACAAATATTGGAGTTGTTCTTGGCCAAGAAGATTACAAGAAACCCTACACTATATATTACATCAGCAAAAACCTAACTCCTATTGAGTTGAACTATACAGTCACAGGAAAAGAGTTTCTAGTTGTTATTTATGCTATAAATAAATTTAGACACTATATAACTAGATATCTTGTCTTTTTGTATACTGATCACTTTGCTATTAAATATTTAGCCAACAAACCTATCACAAATGGAATATTGACACGTTGGCTACTACTTTTGCAGGAAGTTGACATAACTATAAGGGATCGACCAGGGAAGGAGAACCTTGTGGTAGACTTCCTCTCCTGAGTACCAAGAATAGATGATACAATGGTGGTGGAGGATCAGTTCCTAGATGAACATTTGTTTGTTGTGGCCGTAAACACACCATGGTATGCAGATGTGGCGAATTACTTAGTAGTGGGAAAATTGCCCAAACATCTGACACCTAGAGAAAGGAAATTGATTGTGCAACGCAACACTCGTTTCTCCTGGATTGGAGGATATCTTTTCCACACACGGGATGATATGCACATTTGTAGGTGCATCAGGGAGGACAAAATTTATGACATCTTAAAAGCTTGCCATGAAAGACCTTGTGGTTGACTCTTTGCAAACCGCAGAACTAGACATAAAATTCTACGAATGGACTACTACTGGCCCACTATTTTTAAGGATGCTAAGAAATTTGTTCAGGCATGCGATAGTTGCCAAAGGATGGGCCGCCTTGGGAAATCTGATGAAATGCCCCTACATCCACAGCTGGTGATAGAACCTTTTGAGCGTTGCGCATTAGATTTCGTTGGGCCGATCAAATCATCATCCAACCAAAAATCGTATATATTGGTTGCAACAGAATACGTAACTAAGTGGGTGGAAGTAATATCGTTAACAAGAGAAACAAAGAAAACTATTATTAGCTTTCTTTTTTAAATTTTTGTGCAGTATGGTTTACCCAAAGAAGTAATTACTGATGGGGGGCCACAATTCGTGGGTCACAAGATTGTTGCTACACTGAAAAATCATGACATTACACACAAAATTACCTCTCTGTATCACCTGCAGGCGAACGGGCAGGTGGAGAGCACCAACATAGCTATCGAAGCTATTCTAATGAAGACAGTCTCATCGCATAGACGAGACTAGACTGCTCGACTGCCAGAGGCCTTGTGGGCATATCACATAACTTGGATAAACACTATTGGATACTCTCCATATCAACGGGTATTTGGTAAGGAATCCATTTTCCCCATAGAATTTGAAATACAAACACTAAGGACAGCCCAGGACATAGGACTGGACTTAACTAAAGCCCAAGTTAACAGGTTACAACAAATGAATGAATTAGGTGAAATTCAAATATTGGCTTTATAGCATACTGCACTTGTTCAACAGCAAAGATCCAAATGGCACGATGCCCTTATTAAGAAAAAGACGTTTCATGAGGGTGACTGGGTACTTCTATATGATTCTAGGTTCCCAGACTTCCCGGGCAAATTGCAAACTAGATGGCTAGGCCCTTACGAAATAAAGAAAGTACATGACAATGGCACCCTTACATTGGCCACCATTAATGGGTCTAGTTCTTCTTTTAATGCAAATGGGCATCGGGTACGCCTATACCAAAAACCACTTACCAGACAATCTTTTTACCAGTAGATACGTGAGGACCCCACCATGCACGTTTTAGCTAAAGAGGGCAATTCCTCGACAACTTCATGATGATAAAAGTTATTTCTTTGTTGTAAAATATGTAAATATGATTGCTGATTTTATTTTATTTTCTTTCTTTTTCTTTTTTTTCTTTACTTCTTCTGTTGTTAAAACTTTTGAACAACTGCTATTCAAACTTTTGAACAACACTCTTTTTGCGTATTTTGTTGTTCAAACTTTTGAACAACACCTTTTTGCGTATCTTGTTGTTCAAACTTTTGAACAGCTATTATTCAAACTCTTGAACAACACTTTTCTTGTGTGTTTTGTTGTTCAAACTTTTTAACAGCTATTGTTTAAACTCTTGAACAACACTTTTCTTGCGTGTTTTTCTGTTCAAACTTTTGAACAGCTGCTGTTCAAACTCTTGAACAACACTTTTCTTGCGTGTTTTGTTGTTCAAAATTTTGAATAGATATTGTTCAAACTCTTGAACAACACTTTTCTTGCGTATTTTGTTGTTCAAACTTTTGAACAACACCTTTTGTGTATTTTGCGCTGTTGTTCAAACTTTTGAACAACATTTTTTTGCGTATCTTGTTGTTCAAACTTTTGAACAGCTGTTGTTCAAACTTTTGAACAACACTTTTCTTGTGTATTTTGCTGTTCAAACTTTTGAACAGTTGCTATTCAAACTTTTGAACAGTTGCTATTCAAACTTCTGAACAACACTTTTTGTGTATTTTGCGCTACTGTTCAAACTTTTGAACAACACTTTTTCTTGCATGTTTTGCTATTCAAACTTTTGAACAACACTTTTTTCTTGCATGTTTTGTTGCTTAAACTTTTGAACAACACCTTTTTATTTTACTATTCAAACTTTTGAACAACACTTTTTGTGTATTTGGCGCTGTTGTTCAAACTTTTGAACAACACTTTCCCTTATGATTGTTTTGCTATATAATCTCTTGAACAACACTTCTTTTCTTTTTTCATTATCTGTTGTTCAATATATTGAACAACACTTATTTTCCTTTTGTGTGATTTCTCTTAGCTTATCTCATCCCCATTTTGTTTTCTTTTCATTGCATGAAGTACACTACTTTTATGAGGGCAAGAAGTATGGATCCTATTAAAGGGAGTTAATACTATTGACATTATGATCTTTAACAGGACAACCTCTTGATGATAGATTCTTTTCAAGTAAAGGGACACAATTATTTATATACTACTCTACTGCATTGTTTTATGGTACATGATACTGATGAATCATCTTGAATACCATACTGGTTCTACTTCTCCGAGTTAAAAGCTTCTCTGTTTATAATAAATAAGACTATGGGTATATTTTTTCTATTGACATGTTCAACTTCTTCCACCATCCCTGCTCTTAAGGAGTATTGAGCCTCCCTCTATTTATTATAAAAATATGTAATAATAGCAAAATTTTGTTTGCAGATGGAGGATAGGGGGTCTCATTAAGAGCCAACCTACCATGTTCATAAGGTTGTAGCAAAGTGGAATTCCCACTGTGGCCACTACACCAGGGCTATTATCCATTGGATAGCTAGAATATCCTTGGAACAGGAGGTCTCATCACGAGCCGACCTGATCACTTTTGGTACATCCCAGTGAATGGCAGTGTGGTCATCTGGTTACCATGCCAGCACACTGGTCTTTTCTGTAGAACAACAATGGAATTTTCCACTTATAAATTGAGGATCCTGGCTCATAGGGGTTAAAAAGCAACCCTACCGAGGCTATGGATGCCTGCTGCTAGCAAAGGCTCTACTTATGGTATTGAAGTGATATTTTAACATCAATAATCATTGTAATACCCTCTTCTTATTCTTTATTTTTCGGAGAAATTATTTCCTTAATTTTTTAGAACCTTTATGCATGAGATAATTTTTTTTTTATCAATCGTATCATTCCCGGCTAGAATACCGTCAGCAGAGCATATTTTTGGCATATTGTTGTCCTCTTTCCCATAACCTATCATCAACCCAAAGCGTCTTATCTCTTATTCATAACTACCTTTATACACTCCACTCTCATTAGAACCATACCTCTTGTCATCTCATCATTGATATGCGTACTCTGTCTCATACTACCGTACCCTTCACCCTCTTGCATTGTCATCAGAACAACACTTCTATGTCTATTCGGTCGTAGGCGACCTCTCATTTGAAGGAGGGGGAGGACTCCCATTACACCATTGCATGTGCTATATTTATTTTATTAGATTTCATACGTTGCTATGGTATCCCATGATTAAATGGCATGTGGCAATATGATAGTCCTTGAATTAATAATATTAATTCTCATGGAAATGTCGCTTAACATCATGAAACTTAATCATTACATCTGCTTGCTGTTCTATCTCACCATTGTTGTTCTCTGTTGCATGTTTCTTGCTATTGTTGTCCTTTGCTACGTTTTTCTTGCCTATTAATATTTTGAAATTGTAGGAAGAATTCAAGCATTATGGGTGGAAAATAAGTGCATCGAGAACCTTTAGTATTGGAACTTTTGGACAGAGCCAGGGACATTCTGGTGCGCACAGGATGGATGTCATACTTCACCAGGCTTCAGGCCCCTAACAATGAAGTTGCTCTCAAATTCTTACAACATTTATAGAATGGGAAGTCCATAGTGAAAGGAAGAAGAATCACAGTATCAGAAGTTGTGATAGCTGAAGTATCTGGGCTGCCGGCGGAAGGAGATGTATGGCCTAAAAAGCACGTAATGTTGCAAGATGTGGTGGAGATTTTTAGAGATGCAGGCGAGGAATTAACCAGAAAAGGCAAGGGCATTCAACCATCTTCTCTAGGAGAACCATGGCGTGAATTGGCAAGTGTTGTCCAGAGGTACATTACCTGTGATGGACAATGAGATGTGGTAATACCACGACAACTCAAACTATTAGTTGTTTTAAAACAAAAGCTCACTGTTAATCTGCCATCTTTCTTGAATTCATTGTTGCATGATACTGTTGATAGAATAAGATGGGTTAGGCACCCCGAAAATATACTTAGCCACCATGGTTTTATTAGACTAATTGTTAGTCATAATGTTGTTCAACAAAACTTAACTTGGGATGGTCTCATAGTGCCTCTAGAGATTAGTCAAGACCCTGTAATCCAAAACTCTGCAATCTTGGAAATTAGCCAGCAGAACCCTGTTCTGAAGAGGAAAAGGACTGCTCATTCAATAATTGAACCTCATAAGAGCAGGTAGTCTACAAGGTTAAAAATAGTCTAGAGTATGTTCGTAAATCCTTAGGGTAGCGTCGAATGACCAGTGGAGCCATCCAGACCAATTAATGTATAGGACTCTAAGTTAGAACCATAGGAACAATACAATTTTGAGCCAGAACCAGAAGAAAAGGATAATTTAGAGCTCGAGCTGGGGGAAGAGTGCAATTCTGAACCTGAACAGGGGGTAGAATGTCATTCTAAATCAGAACCTGAAGAAGAAGCCAATTTAGAACAAGAACCCGAGGAAGAACATAAGTCGGACTCAGAACAAGAGGGAGTACAACATTTTGATGATGAATTGGGCAATGAAGAAGGACCTCCTCAAACACCATATATGAACCCCCAAGATGATCTTTTGAAGGATTTTGAGGAAGGGATGGCATAGGTCCTGGAAAATTTGAATGCATACATGCAACCTGGAGGATCACTCGATCCTAACCTTATGGAAGCTCAACCCTCAGGAGATTCTGGTCATACATAAATTATGCCTTCTCCAAAAGTTGTAGACTAGGAAGAGGGAGTGAGCACAAAATTATTCACGAATCTGATAACTAGTCTAGTGACACAATTATATTGGAGCATAGCCACGATGAGCACCAAGAACCCTTAGATACAGAGGGTATTGACAACCTCGTTCTTACAAAGAAGTCTCCTTAGAAAAATCGAGTAGTTGAAACAAAACTAAAGAAGCTGAGGAAGAAATACCAAAAGCTCCAGAAGACAGTTAGAAGGCTATGTCAGAAATTGAAAGAAACTGCAAATAGAGAAGCCCAGAGCACTACTCCTAAGGTAGCTGCTGTGGCAAACAAACAAAAATATGTGAGGGCAGGGTGACTGAAACCCAAACCAAACCTATTTTTACTCAAACAGTAGCCACCCAAACAAATTTGCATGCAGACTTAATGGATATAGTTGTTCAAATGGATGGTTGGTCTTCCCACAATAAAAGAACTCAAACATAGGGTTGGTCCTCCCATAATAAAAGAACTCATACCGAGAGAATACCCTCTCACAACGCAGGTTCCTAAATTGAAGAAAAATTCAAGGACACCCCTTCAAGCAGTGGTTCTATTCTTTGGAAGTTACAGGAGGAAATGGCACAAGCCCATCTTGCTTTAAAGCAATGTAGGAAGGAGACAGTCCCTCTGCAGAATTATTGGGAGCTGTAAAAGAAATTTAGAGAGTTGACTATAATAGAGGATGAAACTTTTGCTAGGTTTAGACAGGTGGAAGAAAGGCTGAAGAAGGTAAAGACTAAGCTGGACAAGGTCATGGATCAAATTGACACCATTTGCTCGCTATATTCGGATGTCTTATCTTGTAGGTCTCTTGCTACTAACTATGCCCTATTTCTATTATAAAGATATGTATTATTGAAGATTAAAGCCGTAAAGGCCGGAAAACCAATAGAATTAAAAACAATTGAAGAATTTATAAGTTGTTGTAAAGAGCATGGTGTAAAAGTTCAGCGAATTTTTTGTGAATTTTATTTACATAATTTTGTATCAAAAGAAGAGGTAGATAAGAATCCTAGCCCTTTTGTTGGGGACATGCAATTTCAAGCTTTTATTTCCTTCGTAGTTAATCAACTTAAGTGGTTTAAGGCCTATAACTCTTTCTAGAGAAAAGAACATGAAATGGATTTATGGGTAAGAAGTGAGCCTACTCACCCTTTGCAACTATTTATTAAACACAAAAGTTTTATGAAACATGAGGGTGTAATTAATATTTTGGGACCTATACATAAGGAAATTGTGCAAAAAGGAAGGGCGTATTTCCTCTCCATTCAGGAAAGGTCCTTGATTGCATCCAAGATGAGATGGACAATCTCAACTAATAGTGTTAAGAAAAGAGAACCATTTAACTACAGGAACTTCAAAGTTATTGCAGGCAGTTTGGTCACATACCGCAATATTATCCTAAGAGAAGGACCATATTGGTTGGGATGTCGATATAGGAACCCTATTATTTGGTACCCTCCTGAAGGATATCGTTCCAACTATGAGTTGCCTGAAGGACAGGAAGAAACAACCTTTGCTAGTTTGATACAACAACATGGTTTTAGGTTTGATAAAGAAACAAGTTTTCCAGCTTACTCTTTAACTGCACTCCGTAGGAACTACTTGTTTTTCATGAGGACATGAAACAAGGTAAGCAGGGGAGTATATTGGGCTATACAATGGGTATAAGTTTACTCTTGAGTACACTGTCTTTTTCCTCCTTTTTATGAATTTGTGCCCTGATATAGTAAGATGTTGACAAAACTTCGATGATAAATGAATAAAATTTCTTTTGATACGGTTCAACTAAGCAAAGTAACTTTCATTGTTTTTATGTAGAAATTGGCAAAGAGAACAGTTGTTGCTCAAAAGATTGAACAACAAATGCTAAACAGGGGAAAAGGATCGCGTCTTATGCAGAGGAATCAAGGATTGAATCAAGAGGATCATCACAAGTTGGAATGCTATTTGATAATAGAATTTAGTTGTGAATTCCTCAGGATCTCCTAATCCTGAGGAATCACATTTATCTCTTTTACTTCTTGATTATAAAAGGGAACTTCTCACTCTTTTGAAGGAGTCCGTAATTTTAATATACGAAGTGTAATTTGGAAGAAGACAGTGCGTTGTAATGACATTTGAATTTGATGATTAATACATGAATTGAGTTGTTGTTCACTCGTGATATCCTGAAGTAGTTAAGCAGTATTCGCTAGCGGCTTGGGCCCAGTCACTGGTGGATTCCACTATTGTTCCCTGTGCGTGGTGTGGAACTTGTGTATGTATTTCATTACTTCTTAATTCTACCAATTGATTTCATTTATTTATGTTATGCATTGAATTAATCATTAGAAGAGAGTTATTTCTGGTTCATTAAAAGATAGAGTGTTATTGATTGGATTGGATGCTTTATTCTTCTGCAGTAGTTTAGATTCAGTGGGAAGAGGTCTGTTATTGCTATGGTGCACTCAATTGATGTTATTGCGACTAGAATCTCTTGATTAAGATTGAGTCTTGGTTTTGATTAAGGTTGAGTTTTGATGCTTAGATAGATTATTTTCCATGAAGTTACAAGCTTGAGATTTATGATTTGATCCATTTACTCTTGTATTGAATTTAATAAATTATCTCAAATTATTACTCTCCATAGATATAGAATTTGCACATATTGTGTACACTCTTGGAATAGCAAGACGTACCCAGGTTGATGATTAATGTGAGGCAATTAGGAGTTTTTAAAGACACCTTATAGCACCCAACAAGTACTACTAAGGTGTTCTGTCAGCCTTCTTTGTGTTGGTTACATCACTTGGCCGATGAAGTCTCAATGGAAAATACGATATATTCGTAAGGAGAATTTTGGTCCAACCATGAACCCATGGCTAGTCCGAAAACCTCATGCCTATCTCATTTTGTCTGTTGCTATTCTCAATTTTATCCAATTTGTAGAAACAGAGAAGGGGAAAATATAAATGAGCAAACATAAATCAGAGGTCTCTAGATGCTTCTCTGAAGGAACAACCTCTTATGCTCTCAATAAGTCGGGATCCCTCTTCTGCCCCAAAATAAATAAGTGTTGATGCACAGTTCTCTTTAAATAAATAAATAAAGGTGAAAGAAGAGAAAGGCTTCCTGTGCAGAGAGGTGAAGCAAGCAACTCCGTCGAGGTATTTTCCAGTCTCACTGGTAGCGAAGCGATGTTTATGTTCTTTCCTGACTCTGCTAGGGTACTTTCCAGGCCTGTTGGCAGAGGAGTAACACCAGAGATGAAAAACTATACTTTGAAAATATTAAGCCCGGGAGCTAAACTACCCTCCCAACTTGAAACATTGTGATTATGTTGAATCTTGTGTTATGTTCAACTGAGAAGGTATTGGGGGAACCATTTCTACCCATGGCGTAAGTGAGAAGGCCAAAATGATCTAAACAATGAATCAATACTCCCTGAGGAACTAAGGCCCTCTACAGAAGAAAATAACCAAGAAAGAGAAGTTCGAATTCAACCAATGTGTCGCCAAGTGTTGTAGCTACTGCAACACCCTCCAAAATTTTGGCTTGCACTCAAATTTCAGAGCTTTCCTTGGTATTTTCCTCGATTTTTGCAAAAACTCAAGCTCATCCCATGAGCTTTCTTGAAGTTCTTTGGCCCCTTTTTCTTGTTGGATTAGTTGTTGTCTTTTGGCATTTTTTACTGTTATGTAATGTTTGCACGCTTTTTATGGTGGTTTCAAAGGTCGGTTTTGTGTAAATGAGTTGTCCTAACCATGTAAACATCTATCAAAATCATACACAAAATCTTGAACGTTGTCACACAAGTGTCATCATGGTCGTCCCAAAGTCTATCTTAACTGTCACATCTTGGCATGAGACAATAACACATGTTGTCGTGTCGTCAAAACATGCTACATGAATGATCATGAGTCAACTTCATCACGAGTTCAACTCCCTTCCCACATAGCCATTTTTGGAAAATATTCATGACCGAGAAACTTGGCTTTATTAGGCCCTGACTGAGCTGCGCAATGGGCAGTCTCATCCCTCATTGATGTGACCTTGCTACCTATAACTGCGTAGTGTGCATTCATTTTCCTCTAGGGTTGTGGTTCTGTGGAATTCTAGAGTCCATCAACCTCCCTTGACCCCCAGAATTACGCAATTGTGCCTCCCAATCTTATTTGAACTACACACTTCACATCTTCAACCCTCAATATTTCCCTTACCTATTGGAACTACACAATACATAGAGACTCAACCCTCCCTTGGCCTCCAAAACTGTGCATGTGTTTCCTCCAGTGGCCTTCCCTCAGTCAGAGCTCACTGCCCTTAGAAACTGCCTGATGTTTCCCTTCAAGCCTCTCTACTGTCGAGTCCCCCTTGCCTCTCAAAAGTGTGCAGTACTATCCTCCCAGGGCTCATCTTGCAACATCCACTACCCATTTGAATTGCATAATTCTCACCCTTAGTGGGCACTGCCCAATTGAACTTTGCAATTCTCACCCTTAGTGGGCACTGCGCAATTTTTCTCCTTAGTGAAGACTATGCAGAAAATTTCCTTAGTCAAGCCTAAGCTACGCTATGCACAATCTCAGTGATCAAGCTCTCTCCTTGCCAGCTGGAACTATGAAATGCGAAATTACTGAGCCCTTCCTCCTAGCTTGTGATTTGTCCCGGGCTCAGTTCATGGATAACAATGCATCATCATAGACTAGGGAGTTTTCAAATTGATGTCATCCCATCATGAGTGAATTGCAGGAACATGTACACTATAAATTCATGACGAGATGATGAAGAAGGAGAATAAGGATAGAAGCATGCCTAAAGACTCACTTGTAGCTGAAATTACAAGCGGACCCATTCAGATAAATCAAAGGGACACAAGTTTGCAACCACCTTCCAAGACCGAAGATCATTGAAGACCCTGCATCATCAAGCTATGTGGAGGAGAAGAGAAAGCATGTCCAAGAACACATCTAGCACTCAACAGTAATAATGAATTGACATTTCCACATCATCAAGCCAATCCATGTTAGCAGTTTCATGCCAAGTCATGTCATGAGTTGTCATATGCCACATCCCTAGTGTGGACCATGTATATTGTAATCAAATGTATTGTAAAGTGGAGTCCAAAGGAAACACATGAATATGAAGAGTCATGTAAGTTGAAAAGTCATAGGAAGTTGAACAGTCATGAGGGTAGTCAAAGAGTCACAAGGGGGAAGCATCACCCCTTGGTTATATATACCCCCTCATTGTATGAGAAAAAGATTTTTCACCTTGGCTCCTCCCGCAAGGCATTAGAGAGATCAACTAGTTCTTTGAGAAGCAAGGAGTGGCTCGAATGTCCCACTACTGGGGCTAGTGATGTACAATGTAAATATGTGTCCTCGAACTTTTGATTAGTATCAAAAGCCTTTTAAGGCCAACACATTATTCATGCATGAACTATGAATGTTCGTAAAACTATTATGTGGACGTTTATATTTCATGTTTTCTTTCACATGTACTAAGATAGTTGAACTATTTTAGGTATTTTAGTGCTTATCTCGTTGAGAATGTGCTATAATGGTTGTTATTGTTGTCTTATCCTTGTGGACTATTCTGTTAGATGTCCGCCAGATATTCCCTTATTTGTTGGTTATAATGACTATCATATCTGTTGTGGACTATTCCGATTGATGTTGGAGAAGTCCTTCTCGTTCATGTGTGTCTCTTCCTGGGTGGTACTATTACCTCTAACTTAGAGGCTCACTTTTCTCTTCCCCTTTGCAGTAGAAGAACCTTGATACAATTACACTGCACACTCACTGGGCACACTTCCCTTGCTTTTCAAAGATACCATTGCATCACTCTCTTGTGCTGATAATTAGAGCCAATGAAAATATTTAAGAATTTGACAACCAGGCCTTTATATTGAATGGGACTCCTACACCACCCGATGTGAGGTCTGATTGGGAATTCATATCAAGGAGATCCCCTGAATGTTGGCGGGTCCAACACCATCAACACCACCCTTCTATTATTAAGTCACCTTTTGAAACTATATTTAGATATTTTCCACCTTCCACCTTGTATGTTGTATATGGATAGAAAGGAGGAGTGATGGAGTACCCCATAGGAAATGCATTTAGAGTCAATAATTTGTTGAGAATATTAGGAAAATCCAGCTGCAAGTGCAAGAGATTTTGAACAAGTCATAGGAGAAATACAAGTCCAGACATGATCAATATAGAATAGACAAAACATTGAAAGTAGGAGACAAATTTTGGTTATAGCTCAACAACGAAAGAGTACAAGGCTCTAGTAAGAAGATCAAGGCTCTATAGTATGGTCCTTTCAAGATATTGGAAAAGGTGGAAGATAATGCCTACATATCTAGTCTACCTCCATTCATGAAAATTTACGTAATAATGAATGTGGAGAATCTAAAACACTATTAACCTTCCATATTAGATCAAGAAGTGGAGTAGGTTCTACATTCCATAAAGGACTTAGCACCAGATGTTTTGGAAAAGCCAAAGGGCACAATTTTGTAGAAGATGTCCAAAACTACAAGATAGGGGTAGTAAGACCTTTGGAAGATTTGGTTGAAAGGACAACTTCTAGGAAAAGTGCAATGATACTTAGGGAGAAGGTAGAGGAAAAAATTTCTCGCCTCATTTAATAAATATTGGAGACTAAAATCCACACTAAATGTGAAGGTATGATATGGGTTGGATCATTATATTATTTTTCATCTATCTCAATACTTTTAGAGTGAAAAAGAATTGAAAGAATCACATTTTAGGGTAATTTTAATGACAATTCCTAGTTTGGAAAATGAGGATTTGAAACCTTTTAGAGTTGTTTTGACACATAAACCTACATTTTTTGGGGTGAAAAATCTCCTCACTTATGTTGGGACGTCTTGATACTAATCTACACTCATAGACCTTTCCAACAACATAGACATAATGTCAATTAGAGCTCACATGCAAAAAAGTATGCCTCCCACAAGTTGACCTACCATGTTGACTACCATGGTATGATAAAGATGCCACACCAGTCCCCATTACTCACTCGTATAGTGGACTTTCAAGAAAATTTTAGAGGTCTAGAATCATAACTCTGATTGAGGGTTGAGGAAGTCAAAAACATGTGCCTAGATGGATATTGGGAAATGTTAAATATCGAACAACTGAGAGGAGAAGGGGTTCTATTCTATTTCATTATATTATTTAATAGTTGAGTAAATGATCTAGGAGTGGGAAGTTAGGTAGTAGAAAAGAGGACGATAAAATGTTGTAGCAGCTTTCCAGGCCACATCTATAAGGTATTTCCATAGGGAATACCTCTTTCTTTGTTTATACATATTTCCATATTAAAGAAAAGTGAACAAAGTGGCCCCATCTTCTATTTATTTGTGGATGGTGTATGCATATTTTTCTGCTTATATTTTTCATATTTCTACTATTTTTATGCACTAAGAATAAAATCAATACTTAAAGAATTTGAGATATAAAAGAAATAAACCTTCATAATAAAAATTTCAATATTTTATTAGATATATTGTGATGAATTGTTCCAATAAAATATGCACAATAATTTACATATGGTGTATACTCTAACAAAAACACAACTCATTAGTAACAATATATTAAAAACAACATTATATATATATATATTTATATTCTTCTTTTAAAAATGACATAAATTTTCAATTACATTAATCTATATCTTTCAAT
>APFE030671460.1:0-44296 GCA_000404065.3 Pinus taeda | reverse complement strand
ATTTTTCAACTTACGAACCCCAGTCAAACCTCCTTTAACTAAAATAATATAATATTCTATATAATTATTACTATATATTATGTTTTGTTTTATTTACAGTAATGACCCAATGGCTAAGCAAGAGGAGAGACAACTAAGTGAAGTTGTCTACTCATTGAATCTAATCAATACAAGCTAAGCAATTATTTCTAGGAATATACACCAACCTTGAGGGAGTTAACAACCCACCTCAACCCTTGATTATATTACATTATGTTACACATTTCTACCATACTAGGATGGAGAGCACCTCTTGGCACAAATTTCTTATTTTTAATAATTTTTAAATAAAGTTGCGTTGAGAGGGATCTACCAAATCTCTCACGGCTTAATAGATCCCGTGTTTAATTCCCCCCTTTAAATAGGTTATATGCCACATGAATACCATGAGTCAATACCATGGGTTCTCATAAACTTGGAGCTCAAAAACTACCGGTAACTTGAGCAAGTCAAGTGTAACTTAACTACCCAAGGAAAAATAATAACAATAATTAATAATAATAATAATAATAATATTTTTTATTTATTTAACTTACTTGAGCAAGTCAAGTGTAACTTAACTACCAAGAAAAATAATTAACAATAATTAATAATATTTTTTTATTTATTTACCTTTAGATCGGGTTAAGATTGATTTGAGCTGTTATTTCTCTTTTAAAGAGCCTATATTCCACATGAATACCATGGATTTCTCATAAACATAACATCGACTTCAAAAAACCACTAATAACTTGACAATATTTATTTTATAAAGTAAGATTATTTTTAATTTTATTGAATTAAAATATTTACAACATTTATATTACAACTCTTACTATTACAAAAAACCTCTCCAAAATATTAAATTAATTAATTATATAATAATATTATATATATATTTATATATATATAATTAAATTATTAATTTTATCATATTAAAAAATTAAATATTAAAAAATTAAATATTTTTCTTATTAATATATATCCCCACTAAATTTTTAATAATTTAAATGTATACTTGGTATTGATAACTTTATAATGGGATAGACATTCATCCATCATGATTTTGATCGTAAAAGAACTTGAAATGGATTTTTATGACATATTTATGTTCTTTCCCATTTTTAATAATTTTTTTTTATAAAATATGTTAAATGCTGATTTAAATGCGGAGTGATCTACTTTCGATTCCGTGTCAAACATATAGGGTAACTTCTTCTTGTCAAAACTACAAAATTACAGACCACCTTTAAAAAATATCTCTGAGTCCATGTGTAAAGCAGTGTGTTATTTGAAAAATATCTGAGTCATTATTAATGTCGTAGGTTATTTTCTCGAAATTAGCATTTACAGGATTTTGGTATTGTTACAAGGTTTAATTCATGTGGGGGGTCATTGTTATTGAACTGTCTTATGGTAGCCAAAAATCTATGTTGGAAAGAATTAAAAAGGTGCTACGAAAATGACTTTGCAAAAAACCTATTTGTAATCGAGACTACGTCATATTAGGTTGGTTCATGAAGATAAACATGGAATTCATCATATTAGTTGATTATGTTTGTTGCTACATCTCAGTGTGAATGGAAGTGTGTTTATCTAGTTACCATGCTAGTACACTGATTTCTTCTGTAGAATAGCATGGAATTTTCCATTTATAAATTGACAAACCTGGCTCATAAGGGTTAAAAAGCAACCCTGCCAAGGCTATGGATGTCTGCTAGCAGCAGAGGCTCTACTTATGGTATTGAAGTGATATTTTAACATCAATAATCATTGTAATACCCTCTTCTTATTCTTTCTTTTTCGAAGAAATTATTTCTAGAACCTTTATGCATGAGATAATTTTTTTTGATCAATCATATCATTCCCAGCTAGAATAACTTTAGCAGAGCATCTTTTTGACATATTGTTGTCCTTTCTCTCATAACCTATCATCACCCCAAAGCGTCTTATCTCTTATTCATAACTACCTTTATACACTCCACTCTCATTATAACCATACTTCTTGTCGTCTCATCATTGATATGCGTACTCTGTCTCATACTACCGTACCCTTCACCCTCTTGCCTTGTCATCAGAACAACACTTCCATGTCTATTCGGTTGTAGGTGACCTCTCATTTGAAGGAGGGGGAGGATTCCCTTTACACCTTTGCATGTGCTATATTTATTTTATTGGATTTCATATGTTGATACGGTATTCGATGATCAAATGGCATGTGGCAATATGATAGTCCTCGAATTAATAATATTATTTCTCATAGAAATGTCGCTTAACATCATGAAACTTAGTCATTACATCTACTTGCTATTCTATCTTACCATTGTTGTTTTATGTTGCATGTTTCTTGCTATTGTTGTTCTCTGCTACGTTTTTCTTGCCTGTTAATATTTTGAAATTGTAGGAAGAATTCAAGCATTATGGGTGGAAAATAAGTGCGTCGAGAACCTTTAGTATTGGAAATTTTGGACAGACCCAGGGACATTCTAGTGCGCACAGGATGGATGTCATACTTCACCAGGCTTCAGGCCCCTAACAGTGAAGTTGCTCTCAAACTCTTACATCATTTACAGAATGGGCAGTCCATAGTGAAAGGAAGAAGACTCAGAGTATCAGAAGTTGTGATAGCTGAAGTATCTGGGTTGTCGGCAGAAGGAGCTGTATGGCCTAAAAAGCACGTAATGTTGCAAGATGCGGTGGAGATTTTCAGAGATATAGGTGAGGAATTAACCAGAAAAGGCAAAGGCATTCAACTGTCTTCTTTGGGAGAACCGTGGCGTGAATTGGCAAGTGTTGTCCAGAGGTACATTACATGTGATGGACAATGAGATGTGGTAAGACCATGACAACTCAAACTCTTAATTGTTTTAAAACAAAAGCTCACTGTTAATCTGCCATCTTTCTTGAATTCATTGTTGCGTGATGCCGCTGATAGAATAAGATGGGCTAGGCACCCCGAAACTATAGTTATACACCATGGTTTGATTAGACTAATTGTTAGTCACAATGTTGTTCAACAAAACTTAATTTGGGATGGTCTCATAGCGCCTCTAGAGATTAGTTAAGACCCTGTAATCCAAAACTCTGCAATCTTGGAAATTAGCTAGCAGAACCCTGTTCCGAAGAGGAAAAGGACTGCTCATTGAAAAATTGAACCTCATAAGTGCAGGCGGTCTGCAAGGTTAAAAATAGTTCAGAGGATGTTTTTAAATCCTCAGGGTAGCATCGAACGACCAGTGGAGCCATCCAGACCAATTAATGTATAGGACTCTAAGTCAAAACCATAGGAACAACGCAATTTTGAGCCAGAACCAGAAGAAAAGGATAATTTAGAGCCCGAGCTAGAGGAAGTGTGAAATTATGAAACTGAACAGCGGGTAGAATGTCATTCTGAATCGGAACCTGAAGAAGAAGCCAATTCAGAACAAGAACCTGAGGAAGAACATAAGTTGGTCTCAGAACAAGAGGGAGTACAACATTTTGATGATTAACCGGGCAATGAAGCAGGACCTCCTCAAACACCACCTATGAATCCCCAAGATGATCTTTTGCAGGATTTTGAGGAAGGGATGGTACAGGTCTTGGAAAATTTGAATGCATACATGCAACCTGGAGGATCACTCGATCCTAACCTTATGGAAGCTCAATTCTCAGAAGATTTTAGTCATACATAAATTATGCCTTCTCCAGAAGCTGTAGACCAAGAAGAGGCTGCGAGCACGAAAATTATTCACGAATCTGATAACCAGTATGGTGACATAGTTATATTGGAGCATAGCCATGACGAGCACCAAGAACCCTTAGATACAGAGTGTATTGACAACCCCGTTCTCACAAAGAAGTCTTCTCAGAAAAAGCGAGTAGTTGAAACAAAACTAAAGAAGCTGAGGAAGAAATACCAAAAGCTCTAGAAGATAGTTAGAAGGCTACATCGGAAATTGAAAGAAATTGCAAATAGAGAAGCCCAGAGCACTACTCCTAAGGTAGCCACTATGGCCACACAAACAGAAATATGTGAGGGCAGGGCGACTGAAACCCAAACCAAACCTATTTTTACTCAAACAGTTGCCACCCAAACAAATTTTCATGCAAACTTAATGGATACAACTGTTCAAATGGAGGGTTGGTCCTCCCACAATTAAAGAACTCAAACGTAGGGTTGGTCCTCCCATAATAAAAGAACTCATACCGAGAGAATACCCTCTCATAGCGCAGGCACCTAAACTGAAGAAAAATTCAAGGACACCCCTTCAAGCAGTGATCTTATTCTTTTTTCTTTTTCTTTTTGTTTTTTTCTGAATTAAACTATTTTATTATATACATAAAAAGCCAGAGTACATTTACATGCAAGCTATCTGTGAGATCCATCTGCAAGAGATAATGGCAAGCTGGATCAACCAGGTGTAGCCAGGAAAAAGGACTACCTGTTTCATGCCCTCACAGGGCGTTTGAGACCAAAAATCATTCCCACGCAGGGGAGGACCAAACTAACACCCTTGCACAATATTACCCAACCACAAAACAGAAGACCGAACCAAAAAGTGACCGACCCTACTCCTCAGTGATGGCAGATTGCCACTAAGACACATTGACATAAAAACTAGAAGACACGTGGACGAGCCAGAGACAAATGGACAGAAGGACATGACCGAAGAAACAAGAGAACCAGAACCACCTCCGAGCATCAGAACCTGAGACGTCGCGGCGAGCTATTCCTCCGGCTCCTCCTCCACAATTGGGCATGGTCCGTATTCCTCCTCTTCCTGCACCTTGCCTTCTGTCACCTCGACCGCTTCAGGCTGCTTCTGGCTCCTTTCCAGCTAAGGGTCTGGCATTTCCACGCCCTTCCCTTTGTCTGCCATGTGCAAGTCAGCTGCTTTGGCCGCGTCACTCGGGGGTTCGAAATCTGGCGGAGCACTGGAGCCGCCCTCGTCCAAGGCTTTGTCCATGAACAGAACAGAGATGTGGGCATTAATGCGTGGATGGTTCAGGGAGCTATCGAAGGAGAAAATTGCAGATCCAAAGTAAGGAGCAGACAAAGTCCCAGGTGAGCTGGCCTCCATGAATTGGTTGTGCTTGAGAGAACTAGCACTTCCAAGACGCGGGCAATGGCAGAAACAGTGGCAATGAGGGCAGTGACAGGGGGGATGGGTCTCCGCTTCAGCTGAGGGCCGCAAAGACCCTCCACAGCTAGAGCCTCGACGGCTCAGCATCCTCTGGCGTTCCCTAACCATATTGATAGGGTAGTTCTGAGCATAAACAACCTGAACCAGCAGGCCTGGGAGGGAATACAATAGACCAGGTCCTGAATTAACCAACACTAGCAGCTGAACGAGAACCCCAGATCCTGGCCAAGTGTGGACAGTGATGCCAGGGTTGCCTCTATTTATAGAGCTCCATGCTCTTCCTCGAAGGTCGCCCGCCATTAAAGAGGCCATCAATTCTGTATCAGAGCCTATCTCTGCAGTGCAGTCGGATGAAGTCGGGGCGTTAATGCGCCCAGTCTGCTGTCCCGTTGCTGTTAAATCCACCTTCCAGGGATGTCCTGCGCCACCGCCTTCCAGGTCGCCTCTGCGCATGGTTGGCATGTGGCCGCCGTGAGACCCCCGTCCCATCAATTTATGCTGGCTGGTTGGCACCCGCATCCGGGGGGTTGGCGTCGTTTTGGACCAGGTGATTGCATTCCTAAGCTTGTGCATGATTCTTTAGAATATCTAGTTTTCTTGCCTGTATGGTGAGCTCGCTTTCCACGCCAATGTTGGCCATAAAATCTGCTGCTTTGTTGCCTTCTCTTCTTATGTGATTGAAGGTGATGGCTTTGTTATTAAATAGTTCTTGCTCCAATGCTTCTAGTCTCGCTTCCAGCCTCCAGCTCGTGGCTATTTTCTCTGCATGTGAACTATTTAGGAGATACTTAGCCATGTTGATCAGGATTTGGGAGTCTCCTTCTACCTCCAGGGGGTTGAAGTTGTTATGCCAAGAAAGAATGAGACCTTGCCAGAGACCTTCCAACTCAGCCGAAATATTTGTGTCCCATCCGATATTTCTATAGTAAATCTGAAGAAGCTTGCCCTCATGGTTTCTGAATATTCCACCATATCCCATTATCCCAGGGTTGCCTTTCGAAGCCCCATCAAAATTGAGTTTGAAGGAGTGCTCAGGTGGGGCAGTCCAGGAGACCTTGTTGGTTCTGCGGCCATTGTGCTATGTTTTGTTGTAGAGCTGCTTGGGAAGTTGTAAGTTCCAGTTTTCCCAGATGGTTTTCTCGTTGTCTTGAGTTGGAAGGTCTTCCTTGTTCCAGGATCTAAGCTTCAAGGTTTATTCTAGATTCCCATAGACCTTGTGCCAGATAACGTCCATCGAAGAGTATTGATCTTTGAATATCCTTTTGTTTCGTTCTTTCCATACGTTCCATAGAAGCATCCTAGGAAGAATGCGCCATAAGTGATTGAGAAGTTCACATTTGTATGGTTTCATTGGCCAGTGTCTTAATGTATTTGTTATATCATTTGGAAGCCTGCATCTTCTTTGACTTCTGAAACTTGCCTTCTCCCATATTTGGTTGGCTAAGGGGCAATCGTCCAATAGGTGTTAAGTTGTTTCCTCTTGAGATTTGCAGTTAACACATATGGAGGGGCCATGATAATTTCTCCTTCGGAGTTTCTCCCAAGTTAGAATTTTTTTGTGTCCAACCAGCCATAAAAAGAGAGAAAATTTGGGCCATGAATCAAACCCGCAGATTTTGGACCATATTGGGTCTGGAGGGGTAGGGTCTGTGCTTATGATTTTGTAGGCCTATGAAGTGGTGAATTCCCCTTTAGGCTGGTAGCCCCATCGCAGAATGTCTCTGTCCTCTAAGTATCTGATGCTTCTTTTGCTTAGCTCTTTTTCCAATTCTGCTATGAATGGATATGCCTCGTTTCTGGTAAGTTGAATACCTTGTTTCCACTTTCGGAATCCTTGCTCTTGTTCTTGATCCCAATAATCCCATATCTTATTTTGTTGTTGGGCCTCTTCGATGAAGTTAGGAGGGATATGTAGGAGTCCATTAAGCTTTGGCAGTTGGTTCCAGGCGTCCGTCCAGAATCTTGCAATTCGACCATTTCGAACTTCCCAAAAACTGTGTTGCTAAATCAACTGGAAGTGTTGTCTGGCTGCGTTCCATATCAGAGAACCATGGACACTGGGAGTATATCTTATGAGTTCCTCCTGTGGCCTATGGTTGGCATACTTGTCAGTCCAGATGGCAGCCCAAGGTTTTTCAGGTGAAGAGAGCCATTGCCACCATATTTTAGCACTCATGATTGCATTACTGTGAATGGGGTCTCTCAGTCCAATACCTCATTTTTCCTTGGCGGTACAAACAGTAGTCCATTTTACCAGTGCCCATTTACGATTGGTAGATGTGTTCCCCCAAAGGAAACCTCTTTGTAAGTCTCTTAGTCGTTTTAGGACCCATTTGGGGGCTGCCAAGATTGAGAACAGATAAAGTGGCATTGCCTGTAGTACTGCTTTTATAAGCACCACATGACTGGCCATGTTCAGGGATCTGTACGTCCATAGGTTGAGACACGTTTCAAGCTTTTCCATGAGCCTACGCTAGGCGGAATGTTTAATGGCTGAAGCTATAAGGGGGGCGCGAAGGTAGTTGGAAGGAAGGGTAGCAATGGGGAAGCCCAAGATTCTGGCAACATCAAGCTTGACCACCGGCTGGGTATGAAAGAAGAAGATTTTCGATTTGGACTTGTTGATACTTGTGCCTGAGGCCTCAGAGAAGTCATTGAGCAGGGATTTGAATCGGGAGGCTTCCTGTACAGAGGGATAGCCGAAGAGCATGTTGTCATCAACAAACTGCTGGTGAGTTATTACAGGGGAGTTGTGAATGGAAAGGCCTTTGAGCTGATGAGTAAGATGGGATTGCTTGATGAGACGTCCTAGGCCTTCAGCCATCAGGATGAAGAGGAAGGGGGAGAGGGGATCGCCCTGCCTGATTCCCCGAGAGGGCCTGAAGGGCTGCGACGAGTAGCCATTGACAAGAATAGAGAAAAAGGAGGAAGATAAAAGACTCATAATCCATCGAACCCACATGTGAGAAAAACCGAAAGCACTAAGCATTTTTTGTATATAGGTCCAGTTGAGCTTATCGAAAGCCTTAGAAAGATCCAACTTTAGAATCATACCTGGATGCCTTGTTTGCTTGAGAGAGTGAATGATCTCGTGCGTGAGGATTATGCCATCCAGGATCTGTCTTCCTTCAACATACCCCGACTATTCAAGAGAGATAAGGAGAGGTAGAAGAGGTTTCAGCATGTTGGCTATTACCTTGGAAATCACCTTGTAAATGACATTGCATAGAGCAATCGGTCGAAACTTATCAGGCGCAGTAGGCTCCTCCTCTTTTGGGATTAGTGCTATGAAGGTGGAGTTAAGAGATGGTAGCAGCCAGTGAAGAGCTCTTGATTCCTCGACTACCTCCCAGACTTCAATTTTGATCATGTCCCAGAAAGAATGAAAAAAAGTTGTGGTGAAGCCATCTGGTCCTGGAGCTTTGCCTTCTTTGAGTTGAGACATTGTAGTATCCACCTCCTGAGTTAGGATAGGTCTTAGAAGTAGTTCATTGTGCTCCTCAGTTATGAGTTTTGGCACATGTTGGATAATTCTGTCTATGGCTGGTCCCCTGTCCGCGTTCGGCTCTTGGTGAACCTCCTTGAAGTGTGTTAAAAATTCCTTCTCAATTTCCTCATGCTGTTCAATTCGTGTCCCATCTTGCTTTTGGAGGAAAGGAATATTGTTGTGCATTCTACGTTGCACTGTTGTTCTGTGAAAGAACTTGGTATTCCGCTCTCCCTCTTTTAGCCATCTTATTCTAGATTTCTGCTTCCATAGTATCTCTTCCTACTTCCTTCTTTCTTCCAACTGTTTGTGAATGCTTTTCTCTTCCGCCAGAGTCTCTTCCGTGTGACCTTCTGTGATTATTCTTTGATGAAGGTTGGCCAAGTTTCTCATTAATTTTTGTTGCTCTTTGAAGATGTTTCCAAAGGTATCCACATTCCAACGCTTTAAGTGATACTTGAGATTTTTTAATTTCTGTTGGAATTGATACATTTTGGATCCTTCGGGCGGTATAAAGGCTTTCCATGTGGATTGGACGAAGTCCTTGAAATCCGGGTGGGTGAGCCAGAATCCTTCAAAGTGAAAAGGTCGCCCTGTGACATTGCCTGGATGTTGCCACTGAAGGGAGATCGACCAATGATCCAATCCTGAATGGGGAAGGATTGTTGCTGTGATATCCCCTCCTATCTGGATCGAGTTGTCTAAGACGAGGAATCTATTAAGTTTAGAGGCTATTTGGTGTTTTCCCGCTCTTCTGTTACTCCAGGTATATTTGCCATTGCAAAATTGCAAGTCAATAAGAGAGGCATTGCTGATGAAGTCTTTGAAGTTATTAGTTTCCTGGTCCAACCTGTTTCTTCTGCCTAGCTTTTCCTCCAGCTTGGTGATCATGTTGAAGTCTCCTCCAATGATCCATAGAGGGTGTGTTCTATGGCTGTTCAAGGCTTCTATTGTATTGAGTAGATCTGCCTTTTTCCTTGCGTCCTGTGGGAAATAGACATTGGAGAGGAGCCCATGCATATTGGTACCTAGAAGATGAAAGTTGGCTTGTATGAAGTGGTGAGAGGCATGAAAATCTGAGAGGGATAGCACTTTCGTGTCCCACACAATGGCGAGCCCTCCCGAGGCTCCTGAGGCGTCCACCGCTACTGTTTGACAGCCTGTCCAAGGTTTAGAAAGGATGCTTTCTAAAGTAGCACTGTTACATTTAGTTTCTTGTAGGAAACAAATTTGTGGCTTTTCCATCTTTATCATGTTTTTTAGGATTCTGAGTTTTCCTGGGCCATTTAGCCCCCTTAAGTTCCATGAGATGAGCTTCATTATTCAACATTTGTGGACGGTTTGTAGTACTTCATCAGCTTTGCATACCTGCCCGAATCTACCAGGATTTTCCCAACTTCTATAGTTCGCTGGAGCTCCGTTTTTCGTCCTCTTTTTTTGAAATCTTTTTTTCTGAGCCCACCATCCCAATGGCTTCCTGGCTGGATGCCAAGTTGTCTTTGCTGGTATGCTTTTGAAATTACCACTTTCAGCTTGCTTAACTGGAGTTCTGTGATTTTGTCATAGTCCCTTTTTTTACAGGCCATTTCTAGTTGGAAGATATCTAGTCCTTCCATATCTATGCTCTCTAGTTCCTCATCCATTTGTTGAATCTGACTGCCTCCAGCTATGGAAGGATCTATGCTCTGGGATTGATCTGTTATTCCATCTACTTCCATATCATTTGTTTTCTCTTTTGGCTCTATTTGGCTGATGGTGGGGTCGGCTTCAACATCCTTGAGAGGTTGGGACTCAGGGGGATGGTTCGAGGGAGGAGGGTGGGGAGAAACATCGTTGAGAGGTGGAGTGATCTTATGGTCTGGACCTGGATCCTCAAAGGCTTGGGCTAATATTTCAAAGCTATTACTGGTTGAGGGGGCACCAACAGAGTTAGGATGGGCTTTTTCCCAGCCGAGGGCTTTTTATGCGAGCGTTTTCGACTGGGAGCTTTGGTGAAACCATCTTGGGTGGGAGGAATAGGGGGATTTGTATTGCTATTCATGGCATTTAACTGGCAATCTCGGAACAAATGTCCATGAGCATGACATTTCCAGCACCGGAAAGGTACATGTTCATAGTCTAAGGGCTGAATCCATTCATGATCATAGTGAGCGAGACTTACCGAATCCGGTAAGGCTTGGTCTAGGTGCATGAAGACATAGATGCGGGCGTATGAGGTGTATCGTTGAAGCTTCGTTTCTTCTGCTGCCTTTATGTATTCACCTAGACCATTTCCTATGTCTTTAATCAGACTTTCCTCCCAATATTCCTCTGGGAGTGAGTACATTCGTATCCAAACCGGGGCCCAAGTCAAGTCTTCTTTGTCCAAGTTGAATCTGGCTACCCAGTCTCTCAGATATAATCCTGCTGAATTAAAGAAATAAGGACCTTCATCCATGATTCTGTACTTGTCCTCCAAGCAAAGGAAGATGGTTGTGAAAAACCCTTTTGGGCCTAGTCGCAGAGTCAAGTGTCCCTTGGGTTTCCATTTTGCGCTATCCAACCCCGTAGGGCTTTCTCTGTTGGCCAGAACTCGATAAACTTTCCTATAAGGGCGTGATCCCTCATGTATTGGATACGCTCATCGATCTTCTGTCCTGGTAGCTCTATTCTTGGCCTTTTAGCGGCAATGGGTTTATAGGTTTTCGAGGTTATTTTTGGTCTATCCTCTACGCTGTCATTCCTACCATAATTTTGTCTTCTGTCTTATCTGACTACATATTTGTCCCCGTTTTCTTTTCTTTTTTTTCTGCACATTCTCTGCCCTGAGCGCCTCCTCATCCACAGATCCGAAGATGATGGGCACTTCCGTCTCTGGTTGCATGCCAGTTGTTTTAGGGGAGAGCGGCTACGCTCCCCCTGTGGGGTTTCCATGTGCTCTGCTCCCGTTCCTCTGGTTGCCTTGTCATATGCAGCAGGAGGTCAGGTCCTTGGTGGATGATTCGATCAGGCCGTTCTGTACCGTTTCAGAGATGCCAGAAACGCTAGCAGCAGTCGACCCTCAGAGCTCTCGCTCTTCTTGACAAATTAACCCACAATATTAAGATTCATCTTACCATTAAAATTTAAATACTAATTTCTCTTACAAATTTCTTTTGTCTTTTTCCACGGAACACTTACCAATAAAACTAATCTTTGAAAATTATCAAAAATATTGTCATTTAAAAAATTATAAAATATACATTTTACATATATTTTTTAACAAAATGAGTTTGAAAAACAATAACTTAATAATACATTTTTAGGATTTGAAATATCAACAAAAATTGGTCATTACTATGAATACTCTAAAATACAACTTAACATAAATTAACCACACAACTCTAAAATCAAGAATTTGAAATTCTTATTTTAATGAAGTTTTACCAAATGAGTTTGAAATAAAGCTTTACCAAATGAGTTTGAAATTCTTATTTTAATAATCCAAACGCTTTAGCTGATTTCACGGTGTCATTGATAATGTCTTCTAAACCGTATTTGTAGGAAAAACCCATGTCCAAAAGCTTTTTAGACGAAGTTGGCACATAAACACTACCGGTCTCTTTATCACTTCCTCTGCAAAAATAAACCAATTAACTGAAGTTATTAGTCAATGCAAAATATATAATATGTCTTAAAAAGGTGGGAATGGTAGATTGCCTACTTGAATGGTAGGCTGAATTCTGGATGAAGTTTATGAATTATATCTGCTAGCTCAGACACAGTGAGGGAGAAGGCCGAGCAAATATGTCGCCCTTCTACATGGGGTTGCTCCATCAAAAATATATGAGCCTCACATACGTCATCTATATGAACTAATGAAATGGATCCCAAAAGGGACTGTGGATGCTCGGAATTACCTGTGGGTTTTAAACCAAACTTGTCATTTCAGATTTTTACGACCCCAAATAAATGGAACCCTTTCTTCAAAAGCAAAACTAAGCGTGAAAAATCGAATACCTATTTCTGCCATTTCTATTGGCACTCGGCATGAAAGCGGAAATGTAAAAGTAAGGCAAGGCCCACACACTATACTCGGTCCAATTGTCACAACCTCCATTTCGCACACACTGTACTCGGTCCAATTGTCACAACCTCCATTTCGCTCTTTGACCCATACTCAATTGCTGCTTGCTCCGCCAAAGTCTTGGCCACGAAATAAAACTGCACATTTCTAAATAATGATGAGTATTCTCATTTCGATTTGCGTTGTTGGTTTTAGGAAGAAATGGAATTATACACACCCCAAGAGGATGCTGGTGTTTCCTCCTCATGAAATCTACAGGAGTCCATCTAGATTCATCCAGACTGCAGCCGCTGAGAAATTCTCCCTCCTCGTTAAGCGGACAAGCTGCTGCTGTCGACGAAGTATAAAGCACGTGCCTCACCGATTTAGCTCGTGAGCAGGCATTCAACACATTCATTACTCCCTTCACAGCAGGCCCAACAAAATCATCCTACCCAACAATTTACAGAAAACTGTAAGATGTTCTGCTCCATCTCAGTGCAAATTCTAGGATATCTTATGCACAGTAATTAGATTTAATATTTCAAAAATCTACAATCAAAATAAATATATCAGCTCCCATCAATCATGATAAAGCTTATGACCAGAAAAATAAAATTAACAATAACTTACCTCTGTGAGTTTGGAAAAGTCCATAGGACTGGCCACGTGGAACACCCCTTGACAGCCCTCCACCGCGGAATCGGTGGCGTGCTCTTCGCACAAATCTGCCTGGAAGAGCTTCAGTCTCTCTGCAGCCCCAGGCAGGGACAGCACAGGCCCAATTTTTGCCTCATTTTCTGCATGCAAATATCAGACCGGATAGGTACTGTAAACGGGAAATTCATCGATTAACTGTGTTGATATATATATTAAAAAAATCCCTTCATACAGTTTGATAAATCTCAAATCAACGAAATCTATGCAAACCTACACTAGTTGATACAAAAATCTAACCAGAACTAGCGTTAAAATTTACGCTTTAGACGAATATAAAGAAAATAGTACGTGGATCTCTGAGAGTGGCGTTGACAGTGTAGCCTCTTTGGAGAAGATTCTTGACGAGCCATGATCCGATGCATCCCCCTGCTCCTGTAACGCACACCTTCACACCACCTTTCCCTTCTTGGATTTCCATTTTTTTTTAATGGTGGGAACAGGAAAGAACGAATACGCGATGAAAAATAATATTGCAGATAGATATGAATATGCAGGTTCCAGATGTGTATTTGCAGCTGGAACTTGCTTTTGAAAGCAATTTCGCGTTATCCAAAATCCAAGAAAATATGAGGACGTGAAGTGTTGCTTCTTTGGGCTAAAATCTAGGGGCTTATCCAAAATGTTTGTGGAAAAAAAACAAAGACGAGGCCATGGCCTCTTCAAAGAATACCTTCTTTAAGTCGTTTGATAATAATAGTCAGAGTCTTAAAAAAGTACACTTCTTTGGGCTAAAATCTAGGGGCTTATCCAAAACGTTTGTGGAAAAAAAACAAAGAGGAGGCCATGGCCTCTTCAAAGAATACCTTCTTTTAAGTCGTTTGATAATAATAGTTAGAGTCTTAAAACAATACTTTTTTAAGGCGGGTTTAAGGTTTAAGTTATTTAATTTATATAATTTTAGTATCTGCCGTTTTTGGAAGGGTTTGACTTTAAGATATTTAAATAAAATATTAATATTGGGACATTATATGGGTGGTTGAGTTTAAGTTATAATATGTAATAAATATGAGTATTTTAGATGGAAAATATATTAATAATCTCAAAAAAATATATTGAAAATAAAAACAAAACATATATTAAATGAAATAATATAACAATAAAACAATAATTTTATTTTAATTTATTTTAAAAACTATAATAATAACACAACAACAATAAAAAATAAAAATTATTTATTTTTATTTTATTCTGATGGAGTCAAAATGTTTAATTATTATTTTTATTTTATTATGATGGAGTTAAAATGTTTACAGAATATTACTAGTATGTGTTTTTTTGGACAATAATGACCCAATCGCTGCATTTATAAAACATTACATATTATGTTTTGTTTTATTTACAGTAATGACCCAATGACTAAGCAAAAGGAGAGACAACTAAGTGAAGTTGTCTACTCATTGAATCTAATCAATACACTCTATGCAATTATTTCTAGGAATATACACCAGTTGTGAGGGAGTTAACAATCCACCTCAACCCTTACTTGATTATATTACATTATGTTACACATTTCTACCATACTAGGATGGAGAGCACCTCTTAGCACAAATTTCTTATTTTTAATCATTTTTAAATAAAGTTGCGTTGAGATGGATCTACCAAATCTCTCACTCCTTAATAGATCTCGTGTTTAATTCCCTCCTTTAAATAGGCTATATTCCACATGAATACCATGAGTCAATACCATGGGTTCTCATAAACTTGGAGCTCAAAAACCACCAGTAACTTCAGCAAGTCAAGTGTAACTTAACTACCCAAGAAAAAATAATTATAATTAATAATTTTTTATTTATTTTAACTTTAAGATCAGGAGTTAAGATTGTCTAAGCTAGTTATTTTTCTCCTTTAAAGAACTTATATTCCCACAATGAATACCATGGCATTTCTCATAAACATAGAACTCAAAAAAACCACTAGAACTTGAACCAAATAAAAATTTATTTTTTTATAAAGTAAAATTATTTTATTTTAATTTTAATTTATGATAAAATGTTCACAAAACCATTGTAATTACAACATAACAAGAACCTCTCCAAAAAAATTATATATATATAAATAATTAAATTTTTTCATCATTATTTAAAGAATAATAAATATTGAAAAAAAATTAAATATTATAATAATATAATATATATCCCCACTAAATTTTTAATAATTTAAATGTATACTTGGTATTGATAACTTTATAATGGGATAGACATTCATCCATCATGATTTTGATCGTAAAAGAACTTGAAATGGATTTTTATGACATATTTATGTTCTTTCCCATTTTTAATAATTTTTTTTTATAAAATATGTTAAATTGTACTGTTATTAATATTCTTTTAATAAGATATTTATTTGATATTATTGATGATAAATTTTATAGAAATTAAAATTGATAATTTCATTTTATCTCATAGCTTAAATTAATTGAGTTAATATTAAATATTCTAAGAATTAGATTACCTTACTTGACATTTTATTTTTATACTGCGAAACAAAAAAAACAAAAAACTTTCAAAAATCACTATATTCGAAAATTTGTTATTTCAATGATCAACTTATTGTGCCATATTTACATATGGTATTTTAGAAAAATATATGTCATTACCATCACTGAGTGCATGAAGTTCGTAAACCTTTTAGATGTAATTCAATATTTTTAAAAAATTACACACATTTGTAAATGTCAGGTTCAAGGAAGCCTACGCCAGCTAATAGGTCAAGTGACATGTCAATTAGGTCAAAACAAAGTATGTGCACTCAACTTCACCAAAATGTATAGACATTTTACTTAAATAAAATTATTTAAGGTTCTCCCATAGTGCATGTATTCTCTTGGCTCTTGGCTTATAGGAATGTGCATGCAATCTTACTAACTTGAAATGGCATATTGAGGAAAGTGCGTGAGATGTGTTTTGGGTGTTATTGAAATCAATTTTTTTGTGGTTTAAATTCATAGAACTTTGAAATTTAATGGGCAAATCTATGCTAGTGGTGGTGAGAGAAGCCATATAGGAGAAAAAATGTGGTTTTGGGATCATTATTGGAATGTTGTATTGAGAAAAAATCTTGTTTGTTTATTTATTTTAGGATAGTGATTTGATATGCAATGCACTATTTAGATTAGATATGCATTGCACTATTTAGAGAGTTCCTTTACTCGCTTGCACTTGGTATATCATGAGAAAGATATCAACATTATATAGTTCCAACAACATCAATTATGTTAGAGACATTTTGGACAAGTTTTCATAGAAAAGAGTGAATATCATATTTTTTTGCTCTTCTTTGGCTTTCAATGACACGAGGGAAATAATATTTCGATGCATGATGTATTTGATCTATCCATTGCAACTTTCGATGGATGGGTCTCATTGCCTACAACATGCTCAAGGATAAAATGTAGCAAATTAGTCCTGAGCATTTACTTTTAGGGCTCATGGGCAATCACATAGCCATAAATAATCATAAGGGGCCTACAAATGGAAAATTTAGCTTGCAAGTGAGATATGAGAATTATTCCATTTATCAGTGGACTATACATGGGTCTTGACTCTAGATTTATGATTTGGTGATGTAAATCCACATGCTTAGGCTCAAATGATTGCTTCTAGGGTTCATAAGACAAACACATGGCCTAGTACTATCACAAATGCCTTATAAAGTGGATTGTTGGCCTATAAGTTCAAGTTGAGAATAATTTTGATGTTTGACATAACATTGATGGGTCACATAGTTTAGGTCATGGTTTATGTATGAATTATAGAGCTTTAGATCATAGGAGGTAATGTATTTGGTGATCCAATATGTTCTTTATATATATAAATTGGCAATAGCTTCTTCTAGGACTCAAAATTCATACATAGGGCCCCAACCATCCATACAGTTGATGTGAAGATGTAAATTATTACCTATGGTTAGAAGTTTGACATTTTGTATGGAATTAGAGACATAGGCCCTATGCATTATAGAGATATATTGCCTTATAAATGCTTACATGCATAATTTTGACATTTAGTGTAGAATGGATGGGTCTCATGTTCCCATGGGTATTTTTCTGCCCAAAACCAAGGACTTAGGCCTAATAATTATTTATATATCTCATTTCTAATGGAGAAAACCCTCCTCTAGATAAGGGATCCCTCCCATGATTTTGCCAACAACTTGAGGGAAACAAAAGTTCAAACTGCAATATGGCTTCCCACTATATTTGATGAATAAACATTCTATAAGCTATAAAAGAAGGTTAAGAGTATGGTGTGCACTTTTTTTCAAATGTTTCCCCTTACTTGGAATTAACAAGTGTAGCTTTGACTATTGTGGCTTATTACTTACACATAGACGAACAAGCAGCCTTTTCCCAAATCCTACTAATATACTAGATCATTAGTGAAACCAAATCTAAACTATTCATTCAACATAGATTAATAATAATATAAACCATGCATGTAAAAACAACAACAATTTCAAAGAGGGAAATAATATAAATCCTTTTCATTAAGTAGAATAAATAACAATACAATGTATGAATCAAGTTACCTTGATTCAGTCATAGTTCTCCCTTACTCCTTATCCAATGTTGGTATTATGGCTAATGTGTTGTCCTTGATGGAAAAATGCATGTCAAATATCTCCTTGATGTCAACCTAGTTATAATATGATGCTTTGGAACTAATGTAGATATTAGGAATATTTGTACAAGTATTTCATAAATGAGAAAGTGTATTGGTAGCCTTGTTATAGGTTTCACTTGAGAAAATATGAAAATGTGAAGTTTGAAAAGTATACGCGAACCCTATTAATAATAATCACATACATACATATGTTTTGCGAACAAAAGTCGTGTACGGAAATCCTACCCATGGAAAATAAAAAACCAGAAGCCTTTACCATGGGAATCACCCATAATATTGTGACAACAACATCTATTTGATCCTGTCAATAATTACCAACAACATTACCAAGGGATTTTCCTGTGGTATTGGCAAGGCAAATAGCTAGATAAGGAGAAGAAGATCAAGAAATTAGAAGGTGCAATGTAATGGATTTTTCACGTGTGTTCTAATCTGTAACAAGTGTTCACCAGGGAGAAATGAGAAGGCTCAGATCTAATAGATATGAAAGTGTTTTGAGAAATAATGGATGTGCTTAATTGATTTGTTTATGTTTAAGTATTTAATAATGCAAGATTTGTGGTTATATTGGAGCTATGATCTGAATGAGTTCTGTGATTTTGACATTATGCAATGATATGTGTTTAACATGGGTTGTGTTTGCAGAGATGATTTAATTCAATGAGTCGAGAACTGTATGTGAATTATTTTTCTTGAATACTACGTACATATGTATATCTCCTTCATAATAGTCGCACATACTATTTGAAGTAATGCAAGTTGATTAAACTAATTGCTTGTTCCTGGTTCTGATAGATGGACGTCATTGTGATGTATGAAAGGGTTTAGACAACAATTTTTTTTTGGTTGATGATTATATTGAGGGTTGATGACAATTTGTTGGCTTGGCATTTGGAATCTTGATAAACTTGTTAAAGAGAGGGATTGAATGATTGTAGCATCTTGATGAACTTATTACAGTATGTATTCACAGGTTGAGTTTGATGTGGAGAGAGTTTAATAGAGAATATATTTTAGAATTCAGTGATTTAAGATCTGTATGCAGGTTTTATGCTTAGGAAGCGTGTATATACATAGATCCATTTTATGACAGTCACATATATATATTATGAGTTGAATTTTATTAGGGTTTGCAATGTTTCTTGGCTTTTAAAGTTGATTAATCCTGCATTATTTGTTGCTGGTTGTCAAGGATTTCTTGATTAGGATGGTTGATATTTGACAATGTTGATTGATGGTTGGTTATTGAGTGGATTGGTTTGGTATATTGGTTTGATCAGTGACAGTGTTGCAAAAGTGTGATTAGGTATATCTATGATTTGGTTGCAGTGATTTAGTGTTAGTATTCAATGATTCAATATTGGTATTCAGTGGCTGGTTCAATATTCAGTGATCTGGTGGTTCAATATTCCATGAGTCATTCAATGTTTAATTTTTTAGTGATCAATATTTGGTATCTTAGTATTTGTTTTGAACTTATTATTGGGTATGGGTCTAGTGTGAAAATTTGATGAAAGGTGGCCTACATGCTTTGATGTGTATGTGGGTCAGGTAGATCCAGTATGAAATAATATCAAACATGGTCCACAAAGGGTGTTGAGGTTTGGAGATTTCAGTGAGGGAGTTAGAGGTTCCTTCCATAGTAGTTGGTAAAATTTTTGAGGGAGTAGGAGCTTCCTTCTAGTAGGAGCCGGTAAACTAGATCAAGGGGTTGTAGCTCCCTTCTAGTGGGTGTTGGAGAATGAGTGGAGGTTGTATCCTCCTATAGATAGGAGCCTACGTGCTGGTAAGAGTCTATGCCAGTACAAGATGTAATGAATTTTTCTTTATAATAAGAATAAGAAGACAAAGAAGATAACGACAGTGGCTTTATCCCACATTCAGTTTCGACCTAAAATCCTGGTGTCCTTATGTGTTGATGTGTTGATTATGTGTGATGGTTTATTTTCTCTTACTTCTCATGGTTAACGGCTAATAAAATAATGATGCACTAGTTAAGTTAAATCATTGATGGAATTTGTGAAAAATTAGTAATTTGGATATATGTAGATCTAATTAATTAAAAATGTGTACACACGTGGGTTGTCTGAATAAAAATATGTACAAGATTATAAATTTGAAGTTGAAGATAAAATGACATAAAAATACTAATTCACCACCCCCTAGAATCTCAATATTTTTCCTAACATCCTCGTCCTTCCTTGAGCCTCATAACAATATAACCAGTGATAGAAATCTCAACATCATAAGTTTACTTCAAATTTATGTCCCTTTCTCCTTGGTATGGTATTCATTGTATATATGAGGGATAATCTAAAGGGGATGAGGTGATGAGCTTGAATGCTTAAGTAAGTTGGGTGAAGTTTGAGTTTGAAGGCTAATTCATGTTGATACATATGAGGTTTAAATCCCGTACCAAGTAGATTATCCTTAGGATTATAAAATTCGAGGGCTAGAAGGGTGTTCACGGTTTGGAAGTAGTGCAACGAACAACCATTGTGTGCTAAAATTGATGCAAATAGTGACTAGACACACTTTTATATGAAATATGGGCGTGGTCATACTAAAAACCAATCTGACAAGGGAAAAATATGTAGTGTCTCAACATATAATATCAAGGGATCCTGAGGGACTCATGAGGGTGAACTTTAAGGCTATAATAGATGTATCTTAATATGTGAAGTCAAAAGAGTATATGATGGAAAAAACACACTATGAATCAAGTAATAGGAAGTAGCGCAAAGAAGGAGTTGAGTTGAAAACCAAAGACCACTAAAACCAATCATGAATCAATATAATATATCATCCCAAGGTAGGAAAACCCATACTCGAGGGAATAATAAAGCATGGCTTCCAACAATATACTACACATACATGTAATGAAATTCAATATCATGGCCAAAAAGGAATACATGATGGGTCCTTGTGTAACTTAATAGATCTTCACCACCAACAAATACAATATGGATTGATAAGACACCATATATCAGTAATATGGCTTGTATGCATGAGAATGCTTCTGTAGTCTTCATAATACAACTCCATCATGATTTAGGGTAGTATAAGACATAAGTTATGTGCTCTTGTGATGCCTTGAGGTCTTTGTTTCAACCCAATGGTATGATGCCAATCCATATCATTACATGTGTTGAATTCAAATATGGGAGGATCCATGTGATTACCAGCTAATGAATTAAACCATTAACACATGATTGGAATTACATCGATGAGAAAGATGAACCCCAGGGTACCAAGTAGAAATTAGTGATTTCAAATGGATGAGATGTTGTCAAACACTTGTAGAATCAACTGAACAAGAGCCAATGATGCAAGCTTGCATTCAATCGTTAGGAAGTCTGCCACTGAGGTTTTCAAGTCCCAAGTTGCTATTTGGTTTCTAGACACACTTCCTAAATAAGGAGATGACATCGATAGGAAGAAGTCTATCAAAGGAGGGAATTCGTGTATCCTCCATGAATTGACATGAAACATGTATTCAAAGATCGTTTGATGTAGTAGAGTTGTAAAGTCATACAAATATAGGGATGACCAACATGGAAGGTCAATAAGACAAGAAAATGGATAACTCAAGTTTAAAGTCCCTTGAACATATAATACAATATATGAATGACTTGGTAGCAAGAATCAAGAGAACGAATGACATATTGCAACAATGTAGGAGGCGAAAAAGCACTCTCCATAGTGACAAGAATAATAACCAATGGCAAGGGTAAAAATATGCATGATGTGGTTCCTAAAAAAGCTATAACCCAACTGTAAGGCATCAACACAAATAGGTGCTATGTTCAGACATAACATGGTTGACTTTTTTTTGTGAAATGAAACAAATGTATATGATATCCCCCAATTATTGTTGTAAGTATCCTTCATGGTTTTATGAGCATGAACAAGAGTTGGAAAGTAAGCTCGGTAATGGTATTTTTCATTTAGTTTTAAAGATCTTGAAAAAGAGATAAAAGTATACTCAATAGTGTCTTTTTCATAATTATTTACAAGCATGAAAAAGAGATAAAAGAAGGTTTGTTGTAAATAAACGAGTGGCATTAAAGGAAGATTTTGTCTCAAATTAATGAGACCAACCTATGTAAGAGGGGATGGAAACTAGTAATGGAAAGGCAATGTCACTCATAACAATGGTTCTCTCTAAGGGGTATAATGGAGGCAAGATGATGCATATGGAAAAATCCAAGGATGGCTATAAAGCCGATAAGTAAATGATGAGTTAGTAGTAGGTGCCAAAACATGAGTTATAATATTCCCATGTGATCCAAAATAATATACAAATACAAGGGGACCCACAAGGACATGGCCAAAATGATAGAAAAGAGAGACATGCGGTTCAATTCCAAGTCATGGTAGTTCTATAGAGGTTCTTGATCCTATGGAAAAATTACAACATGAAAACCAATAGATACAATGGGTGCTAATCTATAGTGCACGTGAGGCTAGGAACTACCATTAATTTATGATGTGCAAATAAGAATGGGTAATATCGGAAATTAATAGGATTAAAGCAAAGGAAAAATTTAGAAAGTGAAGGTTAATAATGCATACGATAGGGGAAAACCTGTTGCTATATTCCCATGAAGAAAAAATACCTCAAGGTTCAATAAATACAATTTTTTTGCAGGTATGGTTGTCAATCATGCTAGCTCTTCTTTGATTTCGTGTAGCTTTATGCTGGAATTTAGTTTTGATCTTTCGGTGGTTCAAGACATTACATTCCTAGTGAATCATGAAATGTAAATGTGTCTGGATATTGGGGGAATTTTGGATTTTTTATTTATAAAGAGATTGAAATTTTTGTATCATGGGAAAATTGCTTGAAGGTTTGGATTGAGCCTTTGTACTTAATCTCATATTTGAAAACCTTTGATATCTATGAAAATGTAAATGGTTCTAGCCATGTATCCATTTGTTTTAATATGAATACTATATGTTATGTTTAAAAAAAAGTGCAGTTTACCCTTGAATCAAAGTTATTTATAGTCAATTCATATTGTTTTTGTCACAAACAAGTTTCTAAAATAGATGCATTATCATCATTATTCCTATAATAAAATTATATCAATATAATATAATTGATGCATCATATAAATTATTTTGGGATAAAAAATACTATTAAATCAATAATAAATTACCATTATTGCTCGTCATTAAAAATATTGTTTTTGAATATTCTTCATCAACATTTCATATTTTGAAGAGAACCCAAATAGGGGAGAGGATTATATTGTTGTGCAGGGGTCACTAGTTGTTATAGTACTAGTCCCACACATCCATAAAAAAATCAATCATAAACCATAATAATAATAAATAAATAAATAAATAAATTAATGCACAAAAATAGTTTTATATTAAGTTATATAAGTTATTAAATTATGTCCAAAATGTGCCCATAGATTGATTGGACCAACAATTGTCAAACACCAAGCCTTAACATCACAATATGATAGGGCATACTGTCCCGAATACCTATAGCTATGAATTACCAATTAAGTCAAAATGCACTACAAAACATTCCATTGAATTCTATCCAGGAGTACACCTGTCCCATCAAACACTCACTCATTGATTTGCACTGGAGAAACACATCCCATTGTTGGGTAATACCTACAAAAGAACAGGTGAAATGTGTGCCAACCATATTTTCATGTGTGTTTAACCATTCAACTTAATGAAGGCAATAAATGACACCATTCAATTCAGGAATTAGTTCAGAGGATGCAATAAATGATACCAACCCTTTCTATTCAGGTATTAAACACACCATCCCTTTCAATTTAGGAATTAAACACAGGAAAGAACAAGGATAAACCATGAAAGATTATCAACCATTGGATCATGTACAAATCAATCCAAAACATACATTTGAATTTGGGAGATGGAAGTCCATGCTAAACTTCCCTACCGATAAAATTCTACATCAAAAAACTATAAAACAACATCAACCCTACTTATTTTCATTTGAAACATTCATTCTACTCATAAGTTGTTGGAAACATACAATCAGAGTGTGTGCACAATGTTACGTTCATTCTATTCATTGACTATTAGAGACATACAAGTTTAATTTTGTTGAATAATGTTATCATATTGATTATTTTATCATTATTTTTGTTGAGAAACAAGGGTAAATTGAAGCCATTATAGCCAATATCACTTCTTAAACAAGATCACATTATCCAATTAGAGAACCACGTTTAAATGAATAATGATAGAAGTGTCTCTTTCTCACTTGTATATGCTTATTATAAATTCTCTTTTAATTATTAGCTTATCAAATTAAGACGAGAAAACTACAAGGAATTAGACAAGTTTTCTAACAGTGAGATTAGTTGGTCAAATGCAATTAAAAATATACAATGCAATTTGCAAGAGAGAGATACTTATACAATGAAAATATGAAAAATGAGAAACAACTAGATGCTCAATATAAGATGCAATGAGGTAGTTAGTATCCAAGAAGGATATCCTTGACTAGGCTAGGGAGAAAAGCCAACAATAATGTCAATATGTTAACTCAAGAAAGTACCAGTCCTTCAATGTAACACTGTCAATGAAACATGGATTGTTGTAGCTTATTTGCAAGTATATATCAGTCAATTAAATGATGAGATCAACCCATAAATAATTTCAATATAAAATTAACCATACCCTAGTTTAGTAACTAATTTAAATGCCACTGTAACCTCAAATCTGACCCTTGCAATTTAATGTCAGACTACTCTAACAATGATATCAGTCCACTATCCACAAGATTGGTTAAGCAAGATTCGAGAATAGAACACTCAACAACCTCTGTGATTAATATGCAATAAATTTTAATTGTTTAGGCTTATTGTTATCAAATCTTCAATGTGACTAGCCTTTGTATGCAATGCTTCAAATTTGATCTTTTTTGGCAGTCTGCAATAGGTCACTTTTGAGGAGAAGTAAGCTTACAAGTTATTGAAAAAATACACTCCAATCATCAATAACATACAACAGACCTTAGAAGATCCTCATGACCTAGACAAATCAATCAAATAAAGCCCACAACCATGCATGAGAAAGCTATAAAATTTATTAAGGATTTTGTGGGTTATATATGATTTTATTTAATTATTCCAAGCCTCTTATATTATCAAATTTTATGTGTGAAAACCCTTGCAATTATGATTTTGAGATCATAGATGTATTCAGTTACCCATAAGGCTCACGTTAAGGAGAAAAATCAACATGTTTATTTTCTGGTGATGTATTTTCTCTAGTACAAGCTATGTTGTTGTTGATACACCTCACATAATTTAACCTATCAAAGAACTAACTACAAGCAAGCTGCAAACAAGGATTTGATAAACAATTTTAAATTATTTTCAATCCAAAATTGTCTAGGGACACATGGCTTACCACACACATAGTCCCATAAATTAGAAAAAGGAAATGTTAGATTGAAGTTATAGTACATAGCTAAAGCATTGATTGTTGTTGCTCATTGATTACAAAGGTCAATGAATTACCTTGTTTACTAATACTACATTGACATGGTATTATTATTTATGTACTTATTTTCAAGAGTTATGTACCTATAATTGACTAGAGGCTTAGTGGGTTTTGGTTCTTCCATCCTGTAGCAATTAGGGTATAATGAGTAGTGAGTTGGGATTGTTGTTTGGTTAGATTAGTAGGTCTAGTTGGGTAAATGTTAAGATCAACAATTCTTTTTTTTGGATCAAGAATTTCATGCTTGTATACCTTGAAAATATACATCAAATTCCATGCAATGAGCCTTATTTTCACTAAGAAAATTCCAGTGCATGTATGGTTGGTGATCTACTAAGGAAAATCAACATTTTTTTAAAATGAGAATTTCGCGGTAAATCTGCAGGTTGTTGTAGCCATGCAAAGAATTTCTATTGTAGATTATACAAGGAACAGGAGGAGGCGAGGCATGAGGAGGGCCTAGTTGCGGTCCAGTTCATTAGATGAGGATGGGGGTGGTGATCAGAATTCTCATAATGATCCCAACAATGCTCCCAATACTCCGAATGATGTCATTTAAAATGACATTGTGGTGGTAGATCATGTTATCCCACCATCAACCACAGACCCCCCTTCAACCAGAGTGCAAGGTGCAAGTTCAACAAAGAAAATTAGTGCCATAAGAGGCTAGAAAAAGAAAGACATGATAGTTGCAATTGATGACATCGAGTTTAAGGGATATTCAATCTGTGCCTCTACAAAAAACATGGTATTTTTGCCTCTAACATACATTATTAGATAAATGGGTTGATTAATACAAAGCGTAGATGTTATAGACATATTTGGGCACTACAACCTCAATCACATATGTCGATAAACCAAGGGCTCTTTAACCCCTAAAAGTGTTGTTTCATACCCTAAAGGATCATGGTCAACTGATTACATCATTTCCTAGAATTTCCACCTAAAAAACCACTTAGAACTAGCTAAAATCGGGCCATAATGACTGCTCCTTGGTCAAGGTGCGATGCATACTGACTCCTACACTAGCTAGGTGTGATGCATAGTGAAGAGGCCTTCTGTGGGGTGCGATGAGTGAGAATGGACAAATGTTTGAAGCAGTTTGCTAAGTGGATGCTCATGGAATCTTTTAGAAACTTCCTCTATAACACTTGCCTCTCTGAATTCAGCCAGGGATGAGTAAGAGATCCAAGAAATCTCCAAGTGGAACTAAGAACTATAAGTGGAATGACAATAATAAAAAACCCAGAGATGGCTCACACCTCTACAAACATCTATAAATGGATCCCTCATCTGAGAGATTTGGGGGCTAGAATTTTGTAATTTGTAAAGAAGTGTTGTTAGTTTGTCTTTGAGAAGAAGCATTGTATTGTTGGGTGATCTTGCTTTTCATGAGGTGAAGAGGGCTTTGATTCTGGGAGGATGATGCTGGACCAGACAACTGGGTTGTAATCCTCTCTTCTACTATTAATAAAGTTCTTCAAGTTTTCCTCCATATAATCATGTATTTGTGAATCTTGTTATTTGTGAATGCAATTGTATGGTCAATGTATTTTGATTCTGCATTTTTTATGATATTATAGATCGAGATGCTTTTATGGTGTTTTGTTACTTTGTCTCTACAGGTATTCTCTAAAGAGGGACAAGTAGGAGAGGAGTTGCAAGCTCTATCAAGGGAGAGAGGAATCAAGCAAGGAGTCAAGTAGAAGATCCAGGTTGGTCCTCTTTTCTTCTCTCTTATCTATCATACATAAAGGAAATCGAAAATTGCTTTGATTGTTTGTTTCTAAGATAGGTACCCTTCTTAGTGGGACTAGCAGATCGAAAAGACACTAGTTTTCCTGGAAACAAAATGGCGACTCCGCTGGGGAGCAAATAGTTTGTTTGTTTGTTAGTGTTGTTTGATTTATAAACTATAGACAGAGCCTGAAGTTAGCCAGATAGCCTTCGAACTGCTCTTGCTATGCAATTTCAAAGTAGATGAATGTTGCTTCAGTCAATCTCCAGGTTGGTTTATGAACTGAACATTTGACTTACAAGAATTCTAAATGCCCTTGTGGTAGCTCAATAACCTCCTAAGATCATGCCAATATACTTTATTTTTACTGTCCATTATATCTCAGCTTAAATCACTGAACTTAGTTGCAAATTTTGAGCAAAAACCCAACTCAGTTTTGCTCCCTAGCCCATCACACTGTTTGTAACTGGAAACTAGTATGCATCGCACCTCCCATGTGTAGCAGGTGAGATGCATCCCTGTTTCCGAGAAGCACAAGTGCGATGATTAGTTATACTATTTCTTTCTTTGAAATTTGGGTTTTTTCTCCTTGTTTTCAACTCTATTCAGTTGTTTTGCTGCTTATGATCAGTATCTCATTGCTGAAGCCTCCTTCATTTACATTGTTCAGCCTCCATTGATTAGGATTAGTATTTTTTTTTATGTATTTGTCCATCATTTACGATCCTTTGTCAAAATTAGCTTAAATCAAACTGTCGTTTTTGATGCAAAAGTGTCGTAATTGTCATTTTTAGTCAAAAAGAAGAGTGTCGTAAAGTCTTCCTCCTCTAGATAGTCAATTCTATTTTTGTCATTGTATTTGATTTGAATTGTTAATATTGAAGCGTCGAAAGTAGTTTTCCATTCAAAATCGAAAAGTGTCATTTTAGTCTTCCTTTCATTTTGAAAATAAATTTTCGAGATGTCGCTTTGAAGAAAATAGTTCAGATCTATACTTAGTTTTCCTTTTTGGCATTCTCACATTAAGGAAACGAAAAACAAATACATTCATTTGCATTTGCATTTAGACTGTATGCGGAAAATGATTTAGGAAAAGTGCATTTAGTGTGTGCTCTTTGCTCTTTGTTGAAAGAATCGTAATCTTCTTTCCTTAGTAGCTAGGATTTTCATTGCTAAAAGAAAACAACGACTGTTTATCATTTTAGATAGCATATTTAGGAATTTTACATCTACATCACGCGGTGAACATTAAAAGGAAAACTTCTAAACAAGATCAACTCTAAAATAAATCTCAATGAACATAACAACACTTTGGAACCTAACACAACACATCTAGAAGTCTAGGCTAGAGACGCGTTCCGGTGTCGTAAAACCTGATAACTATCGTTTTCATCGAAGGTTGGGTGATTACTCCTCTTTGATACGACAAGTGGTAGTATGGACTTGTGCTCCCCGTACCGTCGAGTGTATATTAGGAGACCAAAATAGGCTGATATCCTTTATCCATAGGAAGCCATGTCTACCGCCCTATCGATCGCAATGCACTGAAAACAACATTCGGGAAGATTGACTGTCGTACATAAGTCCTTGGTAATTTATTTTTAAGTTACCACCAAGGTGTATATTGCAGTTTTGTGATTGGTTTGGTAATCCATCTGTCTAGATTTCCAAAGTAGTCACTTTCGTTCCTTTTCGACTCCTTAAAAGAAAAGGTCCATTTGAGCACTTGTCACTTCAAGTTCATTAAAAATTGAAGGGGACTAGAGTCATCTTTAGCTTTTTCTCGACTCTTAAAAATTGAAAAAGCAAAGTTGTGTCAAAGTGTCATTAAAATTTATTAATTCAGAATAACATCCTTGTTCCTTCGTTGATCTTAGGTTGAGGTAATGGAGTCCACCAATCAAGGAATCCCTCTTGGGGGGAATCCTAGTCCCTTCACTTCTTGGGGAGATATCGGTGCTCCATATATGGCTACATTGTCCCTTCCAGGAATCACAATTGGCCTACCAGTATGGCTATTCTCAACCTCTGTCGTTCAAAATACTGTGATTCCTCAGCAATCAAATCAGCAACCAGATGATACTAAAGTTCTCCCTTCACCTTCTACTTCGTTTGTTTCTCCCTCCCCTTCTTCCTCTTTGCTTGGTGAAACTAGTGATACTAAAAACAAAGTGGCTGAGAAGAAGAAGAAAGGGAAGGAGAAGAAGAAGAAGAGGTCAGCTAAGTAATGGGGCAACCATGAATCATCTGGTGAAAATCCGCACACTGAACTTTCCAAATCCATATCTCCATGCATAATTTGCAAAGGAAACCATTTTCATCGAGATTTTCCTTGCATTCCGTGGCTCTTGAGAGAATGGGCTCCCCGTTCGCACAGTCTAGCGTCATCAATCTCTGGTGATCACCTTGACAGCACACCACTAACTAGTGAAAATGAAGTCAATGGACATAAAAGAAAGGTAAAATTTCCATGTAGGTTATGTGAAGGTAATCATGTTCTTCACCATTGACCCTTTTTGGATGAAGCCAAAAGTGTCTTAGATAATCGTCCTGCTTCACCACAGCGACTTCCACCTGGATACAAGAAACTCTCATCAATTCCTTCGCTAGTTGAAAACCCGACTGACGTAACTCAATCGTCAGTCGAAACGCCTATCATTGAGGGTGAACCTTCTGAGTCCATACCGGACCAAAGTCAACAGGTTGAGATGGTGGTCGACCTAGTCTTGCCTTAAGGAGGTCCACCTTTTTATGATACAATTTCCAAAGAGAATGAGAACAACATTGTTCAAATTCTTTTTGTTAATACAGAGTCTGATGAACTTGGGGGAAATCTTCCCATTCATTTACAACAGGAGGAAAATTCCAAAGTTCAAGGGGTTCATCCAGCCATTTATCCAACTTGACTCCTTGCTTCCTTCCTCTCTCCCTTGATAGAGCTTGAAACTCCTCTCCTACTTGTCCCGCTTTAGAGAATACCTATAGAGACAAAGTAACAAAACACCATCAACTAGTGAAAATGAAGTCAATGGACAGAAAGGAAAGGTTAGATTTCCATGTAGGTTATGTGAAGGTAATCATGTTCTTCACCGTTGTCCCTTTTTGGATAAAGCTAAAAGTGTCTTGGATAATCGTCCTACTTCACTGCAGCGACTTCCACCTAGATACAAGAAACTCTCACCAAGTCCTTCGCTAGTTGAAAACCCGACTGACGTAACTCAATCGTTAGTCGAAATGCCTATCGTTCAGGGTGAACCTTCTGAGTCCATACTAGACCAAAGTCAACAGGTTGAGATGGCGGCCAACCCAGTCTTGCCTTCAGGAGGTCCACCTTCAGATGATACAATTTCCAAAGAGAATGAGAACAATACTATTCAAATTCTTTTTGTTAATACAAATTCCGATGAACTTCGGGGTCAATACGCCCGTTCCTTTACAACAGGAGGAAAATTCCCAAGTTCAAGGGGTTCATCTAGCCATTTATCCGGTCCCCTCTCCCAGCTGTCTAGTCATTTCCTTCGATTGAAATCAACTAGCAAGACCTTGCCTTCCATCTAATGTACCATTCTGAATCATAGTACAAGTTTACAAAATGATCGTGTTTGGCACTATCATAGATGAAGGGGCTTCAGTGAGTATCCTTTCCTCAACTGCTTGGAAAGTGCTTGGTTTGCCATCACTTATGCTTGTGACACAAAATTTTTTAGGCTTTAACAAAGGAACCAGTTGACCATTAGGGATCCTTCAAAAGTTGCCGATAACTTTGAAAAGGAAAACCGTTCACTTGAACGTGATGGTAGTCCAAGGACCTTTAGATTACAATCTACTTCTTGGACGTGACTATATATATAGCATGGAAGCTATTGTTTCCACACTCTTTCGAGTAATGTGTTTTGCGCATGAAGGCAAAATGATACAGCTTATCGACCAACTTTCATTTCCCGGTTCAAACACAGCTCCAAGTCAAACATCATCCCTAAATGGTCTCTTTGCGTCGAGGATGTCTCTTCAACCTTCATTCCATCCACCTGATTTCCGCGAGTAGTCTAGTGAATGTGACGAAGCTTAGGGGGAATGCACCCTGATCTACTCTGGTAGACGAACCCAGCTGAAAAGATAGGTTTCCCAATAGGTCATGTGATTGGAAGTGTTTTCTCACACCATTCACCTTTGTCTATTCAATAGATGAAGCCAAGGAATTTTTTTTGTCTAGCCGCTGATAAAAACAATCATGCTTAACCGCACGGACTTCCATATGGTGACCTGGAGACTTTCCCTTTCTCCATGCTTGGGGGCACGCAAACCTTTTTATGCAAGCGAAAATCGACCAATTTCATTTTTTAGCTTTTTAGCGTTTTTAGCTTTTTAGCCTTTTAGTTTCAACTTCTTAGGTTAGGTGATTGGTCTGATCCACCATTCACATTTGTCTGCAGCGTGCGGACGAAGCAAAGGAAGTGTTTTGTCTAGACAGAAGAAAAAACTATCCTACCTAACCTCAGTAGTTCCTTAGCTTTTAGTGTAGTTAGCTCTGTAGTTTGGTTGTTTCTAGCCTACATAAAAAGGCAGTGAGAAAAGTTTCACATGGTGCAAGCTCGCTAAAAAATGAACCTACCAATAAGAGACATCTTTGACTACTGGCATGATCAATGTTTACGCAAGGTTCAAGCTCGTTAAAAAATAAACCCGCCACTGAGCATATGTTAATGCAAGGTTCAAGCTCATTAAAAAATGAACCCGCCTTCAATAAATTACCTCTGTGATTGCCATGCTATCAGCGTTTTGAGCCTTGGTTGTGTTCTACCATCACCTCCATTCTTTTAGCTGATCATATGCTTCCACTTGATTGTTTATCCTTTTGAGGAACAACTGCGATGAGTGGTTCTGTTAGCCACCCTCTTCACACTGCCATGTTTTGAGAAGTTCCAAACTTACCTGGAACCAATTGCTACCCGAAAACACCACTCGTTCTTCAAAAAAAAAGTCTCTTTTAAGCTCTTTTAGACTTGTTAAATATAAAAATATTGCCAAGCTATTGGCCTTTCCAGCTCGTTAAAGTAAAGGGAAGCACCATCCCTCTTGTACATTTTAATCTTTTTGAACCTAAGAGATTATCCCACAAAAAGATTGAGTGCTTGTCTTTTTCGGCTCGCTAAAGTAATCGAAAAGTCATCCCTTTCGTATTATTTTATACTTTTTCAAACTTGAGGGATTATGCTATGAAAAAGGACTGTTGGAGTTTCCTTTTTTCCCCTTTTCGAACTCTCTAAACATGAAAATGACCGAGTTATCCTTGTTGTTGAACTCGTTAAAACAATAGCGACAAACTTGTCCACCCAGACAAGAACGAGTTTCACTGTTTCTAGGCTCTCTAAAACATAGCGAAAGGTTTGCCCAAAGGGAAAATTATAGAACAAGCATATGTTATCCTCCTTAAGCTTGACAAAAATTAAGAGGTACTGGTCAGCAATGAATGGGGAAAAATGGAAGAAAACTTGAAGAACTTCATTGGTAGCAGGTCACTCTTGAACATGACACTTTCAGTCCATCACCATGATTGAGTCAGGTTGGATTATTCCATTCACCGACCATATCACCATTGGTCCTCCATACCATCCATCTTTTGGGGTTAACGCTACCAATCCATCTCAGTGTCACCAATATGTTCAAGAGAAGTCATTCAGAGAATTCACCCCCCAGCTAATGCCTCATCCACTGCAATACCTTCACCCTCCATTTTTCATGACCGTCATTCCTGAACCTTGTATCATCAGATCGTTTTCACCTCCAGAAAATAATTTGCTTCGTTTTGTGTCATAGATGTGGGATACATTAAGGCCCTCCTACGATGGGTCACTTCTTGTTGACATCAGCTCATTATCCAAGAAGTTGACTTAGAAACAACCCTTTCAATACTTTGAAGCTTGCATGCCTCAATGGCAAGTTTCTCATTTCTGGCAACAGGTTTACATCAATGGCCTTCAACCAAAAGATTTTACGTGGTGTTTGACATCGGATCATATATTCACACCATGTGAATTGTACTGTAGTACCTTGAGGGTCATTATCATTATCAGTGATTCCTCTCACACCTATTAACAGCTCACATCATTGGCTGGTAATCAGGCAATGTCTTTCCATGTTCGACTTCAGAACATCTTTTCACATGGATCGACTTGTACAATGGGCGAAGATTGAACGAGTTTGAAGACCCCGGATCTAGTTTCATCCATCCAGGCTGCGATATATATTTAGGAATATAAAGACATCAAATGTACACAGAAGCTGCACAGATGATCATCTAAACTAAGGGATGATGACTCTACATACAAAGAATCACCAATCTGCAACAGCAGATGATTATCTGTCCTATGTACATGAAAATAAATTTATGAAGCTGAGCATGGGAATTCCCGCCTCATCTAGATCATGAAAATAATATGATGATGATGTATTGTATTGTATTTTATACAGGTCTCCTTCCAGTTCGAATACCTCGGATCCTCGTGATAAAGCATTTCACCCGACATCAAAAGATTTACGACCTCATGCTTTAGGGGGCAACTTTTATAGACATATTTTGGCACTGCAACCCCAATCACATATGTCGAACTGGCCAAAACTGGGCCATACTGGCTTCTCCTTGGTCAAGGCGCAATTCATACTGACTCCTACACTAGCCAAGTTTGATGCATACTGAAGAGGTCTTCTGTGGGGTGCGATGAGCGAGAATGGACAAATGTTTGAAGTAGTTTGCTAAGTGGATGCTCATGGAATCTTCTAGAAACTTCCTCTATGACACTTGCCTCTCTGAATTCGCCCAGAGATGAGTAAGAGATCCAAGAAATCTCCAAGTGGAACTAAGAACTACAAGTGGAATGACACTAATAAAAAACCCAGAGATGAATCACACCTCTGCAAACATCTATAAATGGATCCCTCATCTGAGAGATCTGGGGGCTGGAATTTTGTAATTTGTAAAGAAGTGTTGTTAGTTTGTCTTTGAGAAGGAGCATTATATTGTTGGGTGATCTTGCTTTTCATGAGGTGAAGAGGGCTTTGATGCTGGGAGGATGATGCTGGATCAGACAGCTAGGTTGTAATCCTCTCTTCTACTATTAATAAAGTTCTTCGAGTTTTCCTCCATATAATCGTGTATTTGTGAATCTTGTTATTTGTGAATGCAATTGTATGGTCAATGTATTTCTGATTCTGCATTGTTTATGATATTATAGATAGAGATGCTTTGATGGTATTTTGTTACTTTGTCTCTACAGGTATTCTCTAAAGTGGGACAAGTAGGAGAGGAGTTGCGAGCTCTATCAAGGGAGAGAGGAATCAAGCAAGGATTCAAGCGAAAGATCCAGGTTGGTCCTCTTCACTTCTCTTATCTATCATACATAAAGGAAATCACAAATTGCTTTGATTGTTTGTTTCTAAGATAGGTACTCATCTTAGTGAGACTAGCAGATCGAAAAGACACTAGTTTTCCTGGAAACAGTAGAGGGTTTGTTACAATTATGACTGAAGAAGAGGAGGACGAGTTGGTTGAGTGGTGTAAGGAGATGGACCAATTGGGACATGGGTTAGAGGCCATACAGCCGAGGGCCTTGACAGAGATAGGGCTTTAAATATACGACCTGCAATTTTATCCAAGTTCTATAACACGCTTTCTGTTGCATATGAGCAATACTCATATGCCTAAGACCATATATTGAATTGTGATGAAACATGCTTATAGGCAAGAAGGAATTGTGGTATGTAGCTAATTGCCAAAATAGGGAGCATAAATGTGCCTAAGATTTTTCCTAAAAGTGGGGAGTGGATCACTATTCTTTTTTGTGTCAACACAATTGATTCTTCAATCCCAAGATTTTATCTATTCAAAGGTAAAACTCAACTAAAAAACTATATGCAGAATTGTGAACCAGGTGCATGCATGACTGCACATCCCCATGCATGGATGGCAAAGGAATTATTCCTGAATTGGATTTGTCACTTTGTTGCATCTGTACCAGGTGGTGTCTCACCTAAAAACAAACACCTACTAATTTTAAATGGCCATGGAAGCCACATGGATGTGAAGACAGTTGAGGAGGCCAACAATTTGGGCATTGAACTATTAACATTGTTGGCTCCTACCACTCACATATTGCAACCCCTTGATGTCAGAGTGTTTGATCGTTTCAAGAAATATTTTAGGGTCGATAAAACTTTGTGGGTGGCAAAGAATCCAGGGATGGAAGTAAAAAGGTTTGAGCTAGATGAGCTTGCAAGTAAAGCATTTAAAAGGGCTCTCACACATTCTAATATCAAGGATGGATTTAGGAGGACTAGTATATGGCCACTTAATGTTGATTCTCTTATGTGTGATACCGATTGTAACCAAGCATTTGATGTGGAAGGTCAAGAATCAAAGAATTTACAAGACCATGTTGCTTCCCAAGAACATGTTCCTGTTGTTGAAGGTATAATGTCCCTTTCTGAAGGGAAATTATATGGTGATGTTGATGAACATGTGAGTGAGACACAACTCAGTCATGAACTAACTGTCAATAACATGGAGGCTGTCACACCCACTGAACCACCTGCCAATTCTACATGTGATATTCCATATGAGGCAGTTGATCATGTAAATGAAAATGCAAACTTGATTTCAAATGATAATGCAACATGATTAAACAATGAGAAATTGAGCATGCCAAACCAAGTAATCCCACCATCATGGTTGGTAGAGGCCATTATGAATATCAACACACATATGTGTCTACCACCAATGAATAAAGCATGGACATGCCTTCACAACCATCATTGTGGAACACCAAACTTGTTCATTATTTTGTGGATAATGGATCACCAGAAGAGGAGCCTATTCAACATGAAAGATCTGAAGAAGAGAATAATGTGATTCAATCAGTTGTCCCAGAGGTTGACAGGAAAATTTCACATCTCGAGGAGCATGGGACAACAAAGGAGAGAAGACTTGGTGCATTCCTAAAGCTACCAGTAGAGAGAGTGAAGGCCTCATCAAGGCACTCAACATCAGATTTTCTTCGTTTGGGGAGGAGTTCACAGTTGGTCACATCTGAATATTATATTAATTTATTGTTTGATTTTGAACGTAAAAAAAAATGAAATTCAAGAATATAAAAAGAGAAAGAAGGAGTTGGCCAAGGAAAAGAGAGTTGCAAGAATTTCAGCAGCAGAGACTCGAGCAAAGGAAAGGTTGGAAGGACAAAAAGCAAGGAAATATAAGGAACATCAAAAACAATTAGCAAGGAAAGAGAGGGAGGAAAGAAAGGTTCAACAAGTGTTGGAAAAAGGAGGAGGGGTGACAAGGAGGGAAGACTATGGTCCAAGCTAGTTTAAGGAAAATAGGATGATGTCTAATACTCTGGACCACATTGCAGAGCATACACCATCATAAAAAGACATGATTAACATCCAAGTCCCCCGCTATCAGCCATGGGGTATGCCCACCTCTTATACCTCTACTAGTGTAGGTTTAAATCCTAATTGTGTTTATAGGACACCTGCACTTAGTGTTAGGGTTAGTAACAAAAGTGGACACTTGGGCTACTCAGTCCCTCCATGGATAGAAGGAGAAAATTAGAGTCAATAATATGGAAACGTTAAGGCACACCCTAATCAACCAATCTCGTGTAGTCCACCATACTTGGGTCGGGTAGACAACTCAACAATTTTGGGCAATGCAGGAAATGGAGCCCATTAAGCATAGTGGTGGCATGACTTAATTTTTGTAACCACATCACAATGTGGATTTTGTAAGGATGCAATATGTTGCATGGTTAATATAATATTTCATGGTTCATAAAACATGTAATAAATTTTGAAGACACTTTTAGTATTAGGTTATCCTATGGATTATTGTTGCATTCAAGGAAGGAATTGGACGTTTAATATGTTATGTCCATGGATCAAACCTTTAAAATTGGTTCCATAGTAGAAGATACACTTCTACATAGTTAAGGATTATCCAGTTCATCATATTGAGGATTGCAAATGATAAAAATACCACTCTCTTCTACACAGGTACATCCAATTTTACTTCCGTGTTCTCACATTTTCTCATCACTTTTCCTTAGTTTCTTTCTATTGTTTCTTGATTTAGTTGAGACTTTTTAGTCATTTGAGAATGTCTATTAATGACCATTGTGATGGTCAAAGATCAAAAGTAGATTAACTGAATTCAAGAATTTGAACTCTGTTGGGCAAGTATATTTTAGTTACTCTTGATTAGAAGTAGTGAATCCTATGATATAAAGTGGTTTTGAAAATAATGATTTCTTTATATACAAAATTTTAATGACCATGGACTTAGAGTTGGTTATGTTTTTACTATGATCTGAAAATTATTTTTATTTCAATGTGAAGATTCAACTACAAGAAGTATGACCAAGATAATGATGCACTGCTCTAAACACTTGAGCAATGGAAACATTATACCATTGGTAAATAAACTATCTTACACAGTGACCATTGCCTTTATCATGAGAAACCTAAAAATAAATCAATCAAAGAATTCTAAGTTAACAAATTAGGGGAGGGACGCCATTATCCTTGGATTGATTTTTTTATGATGATTACGCAAATAATTACGCCATTAATAGTAAATAAAGCAATGGAAACATCATACCATTGGTAAAGAAACTAGCTTACAAAGTGACCATTGCAAATAATTAGCAACAAATAATTATGCCATTAAAAATAAATAAAGAATCCAATTTCCCCAACTATCTAAGTCAAAGAAAAGAATATAAATATCATGTGAGAACTGTCTCTAAAATATGTAGGCTAGGTACACTTGAGGCTATTGATAGCCAGTAACACAACATTTAGTTACTTCTGGAATTACCTTAATTCATATCCTATAATACAAAAATGAGAATACTAATTTAATATATAAATAAATGCATTATAGATATGGAATCCTGCTTGTCAAATAAAAACTGACTGAAATGGATTTCACCTAGCCACATAAACAATTCGATCTAGATATGTAGAGAGTTATTATTTTTCACATGGAAGGGTCACTGACATGTGGATCGGTTTAGCCTCAGTTGACTACATGTCACTAGGTCAACGTCAAACAAGGGTATGGTTCATATTGAAAACAAACCACTTTGATTGCCCAAATGGAAGCATCTGACTCCATCAAAACTTCTTGTTATTAGACCTGATATATTTCCATAAGTTCTACCATTAGTACAAATGGGCTAATTAGTTACTAAAAAAAAACTAAAATTTGCATATAAATGACCATTTTTCAGTCAGGAACCAATAGTAGTTAATTTACAGTATCTTATAACATGGCCAACTTTTAGTCATTTTTAGCTTACTCATTAATTGGTTGTCTCAATTTTGTTGTTTAGTAATATATTTAGACATAAATTTGGTCATTAATTTAGTCATTGATTGCCATAATTAATGGCCAAATATACAACAAAATATATTACTATATGATCACCCCAGAAAACCAATTAATGACCAAAATGTTGGGTGTGTTATAAGATACTGTAAATTAGCTACTAATAGTCATATATATACAAATTTTAGTCGACGTTTGAAACCAATTAATGACCAAATATATATGACTAAATTTTGGTCGTGTTATAAGATACTATAAATTAGGTACTAATAGTCATATATATGAAAAATGTAGTCGTCATTTATAATCACAAATTATCATTTCCAGTAGTCATTTATCTTTTTTTGGTAGTTTCATATTCATTATATAAACAACTTAATTAGTATTTTATATTAATTTCATTTACTTTCATTAATAATTATTATAAACAACAAATTTAGTCATATATTCATTTTATTTGTGTTCATTATTGATCAGTATAAACTACTAATTTAGTAGTTTTAGATTGATTTTATGTGTTCATTATGTGTTGATTTTATGTGTTCATTATATGTATCTAGCAAACCATGAGCTCATAGTCATTTGTTAAGCTTTCTTGATACCATCAACAACAACAATCCTCAACCATGTGAAAGCCAAGAACTATAGGAATCTTGCATCATAACTGCACCATATGAACTTTATGCATCTTTGAAGGCATGATGACAGCATCATAAAAGAAATGAGTGGCTCATCATCAAATAATGAAGTTGTGTACTCAAGCTTTGTACTTTTCCTTGTCCTTATGAAGATCACCATGCAGGCAACATATATGTATTGTATGCATCATCAAAATTCATCCACAATCATGCATAAATCTGATCTGAATAACAACTATGTAACCCCAAGCAATATAAGTATCACCATCATAGGCAACTCATAACCGCAACATAGCATGATGTATCATTTAAACACTTTAGCCACATAAGCATCATCACCATTGATAAGAATCATTAGGTACCAAAGACTTCTAAACATAATGCCAACAATGCAATATTAGAAGCATAACATATTCTCCCCCTGAACCTATGCCACTTGTTCATTGTCAGATCTGATCATTGCATATATTAGTAAGAAATTTCAAGGCATCATCATCAATCAGATATACATCAAGTCATCAAAAACTTATGAGGATCAAAAGCACTTCTAAATAACTTCCATAGACTGTAGTCACAATCATCAAGGCAGAAAAGATAATTGATAATTGTCTGAACCATATCAGATCATTTTTTTGAGTTTGTCCCACTGCTTCTTCATCAAACCAACATATACATGACCATGCGGCTTCGAACTTGCGTATATACGCGACTTGTCATGATGATAACTGTGTATGAGAATTAGAACACTGAAATTTCATACTCTTATTTTCTCCAAGTCTATTATGTCTGTATACTGAGCTATGTCACATATTTCTGGTTTTCTCCTTCTTCTTCCATACCTTGGAGTGTGATGATGTTTTCTCCTTTTGGTATGTTGGCCAAGTTTTGATCCTACATTCTTTTGCTATATGCCCAAACTTGTTACAAGCATAACACCTTATATGTTTCATATTCCCTCTATAGTAGTTAATGGCTTTGTGACCAAACATATTGCAGGAAAAACAATATCCCTTAAAGTACCTAGAAGCTGACGATCTTTCTATGTGACTGTTATTAGCTTGAACCATTCCACTTCTGCATCTGGCTGCAACATGTCCAAAATTATGACATATAAAACATTCAACATTATTCATCAGAGGAAAGAATCGATTAACACTTCCATAGTTATGAGTAAATGATTTTCTTTAAAGACTTTCTTTCCTTGGTTGTTGATGGGGTTGACCTCTTATCTCTTTGTTGAGCATTTCAGATTTTTCACTAGAGTTCCTTGCTTTAGTTTGTAGCTAGATTCACCTTTAACAGTTTCATGAAAACCAAGACCATATTTAATGGTAGGAGACCTTTGACTACTAATAGTATCATCCAAAATCTTAGTACTATCTTGAAATCGTAAAAGTGTATCCTTTTCTTCTAATTTACCGTTTAGGATATTTACCTCAGCTTGATATTGCTCTTCCTTTTCAAGATACTGCTTTTTCATGATTTCTTTGGATTTTCTTCCTTCTTCCATTTGTTGCCTTAATTTGAGAACTTCATTTTCTTGTTCTTCAAATGTTTTCCTTAATTTGAGAACTTCATTTTCTTGTTCTTCAAATGTTTGGAGTAGTTCTTCATTCTACTTATTTGAATTTTTGAGATCTTATTTTAGAGAAACAACCATAGCTTCAAGACCTTCACAGTAGTTGGTTCTTTCTATAAGTTCCTTGGTTGTTGTGTCCTTTTCATTCACTTCATTTCTCAATGATGTCACTTGATCCTGCAACCTTTGACTTTGATCTTCCTTTTCTTTGTATTGCTTCTTTATTTTGTTTCCTTCCTCCAACTGGGCTTTTAACCTAGTAACTTCTTCTTTGTAGGCACATTCCCTTTTATCAATTAGATATTTTTTAATCTCTAATTGTGTCTGTGATATTTTTAAATTCTGCCTCTATTTGATTTCTTTCTCTTTCACCCATAAGAGAAAATTCAGTTGTTTCGTTGTCACTTTCATTATCTTCAAGTGAACAGAGAAATGTATCACCAGAGGACAACAAATTTGTACCTGATAGTTCTTTTGCTTGTTCATCTTCATTCTGAGGTGATTCTGAATCTGAAGAGTTGCTTCCACATAAAGGCCAATTATCTCTCCTACTGTCACAATTCCTTGGAGATGTCTTCTTCTTTTGATGTGCTTTCTTCTTTAGCTTTTTTCCCATTGTTACTATGGATCTCCTTCAAGCGATCGAGCTTCTGCCAAAGGACCTGCTTTGATACCAATTGTTGGAAATAATACTGAGAGGTGGGGTGAATTAGTATTTACAAATCAATAACTTTTTCATTTTCACAATTAGATTTATATACGCTACTTCCGTGAAGGTAACTTGCGTGTGCACGCAACCGTTCTTAAGGCAACCAGTGTATATATAGTGAACTTATGATTCAGTTAATTCATCATATGATGATTTTTAATCAGTGCATCAGTACTTTATTAAACATTAAATAGTAATTATGTGCAACAATAACAGAATAAACCATCACACATAAGCACCACACATGAACACCAAGATTTAAGGTGGAAACCTAATGTGGGTGAAAACTAATTGTTGGTTTCATCTCTGTCTTCTTTTAATAATAAGAAAATCTATTTACAATCTTGTACTGGTGTAGACTCATACCAGTACGCAGGCACCCACTTGCAGAAGGCTACAACCTTCTCTCGTTCTCCAGCTTCTATTGGAAGGGAGCTATAACCCCCTAGTTCTTGTACTAGCTGATATGTTTACTAGTACATAAGCTCTGACCTACAGAAGGCTACAACCTTCACTCGTTCTCTAGCTACTACTGGAAGGGAGCTCCAACCCCCTGATTAAATCACTAGCCACTATTGTTAGGAAGCTTCGACTTCCTCACTGAAGGCTCCAACCATCAGTATCCTCCAGGGACCATGTTTCATAAATTTTCACACTGGATACTCCTGGTACACAATACTACGATATGAAGGCCATGTTTCATCAAATTTTCACACTAGACCCATTAGTAACATTGAAGCTTAAAATCAATCACCACTGCAATACAACCATAAAAACCAATCATTAAAACTCGATCATCAATCTTTGACATAACTGAAACAAATCATCAATCTCTAAATTAATAAATCGCTGAAACCTCTAACATATTGAATCAAACAATCACTCAACCTTTGACACAATTGTATCAACCATTCATTCAAACTTAATAAAATTCAACCAATCAACTGGAACAGACAGATCACTGTAACTAGTACACAGATCTGAACTGAGAACACTGCATCAAAAGCCAAAACCAACTGTAACCTCAAAAATCATGCGTCAGACTGTATATGCTCCTTCAATGAAGCCAACCTATGTGTATACGCAGCTTCCTTTAGCCCAACCTGCGTATACCTCTAAAGATACTGAATCATAAAACCTCTAAACCACAAACTGTACCAATGATTGACATTTTGAAGATCTACTGTCAATTTACAAAGTTCTAAAAAGAAAGCAGCAAGGATCACCCTTCTTACTCAATCAATCAATCAATCAATATGACACAAACTTTTTATGCATTTAGTTTTACTTTCAAATCTAAGAAGACTTCATTGACAAATAGCAGCAATGATTTGATAGATCAGTCATCCCTGAACATCAAGTTTTTCCTTTGCATACACTACTTGGAAGAGACGAACCAACGTGTATACGCACCTTCACTAAAGCGAACCAACATATAGATCTACAAATACTTACTTATAACTTCGCTGAAATTCCAGACTTTAGACATACCTAGATCATCACATATAAAGGATAAAATGTGCATTAGAAATCAAAACAATGTAAACTTTGAAACGAGAACTGATATTGTTACCTATTTCGTAGAGATAGCAAAAAAGTGACCTGATTTTGAAAAGGGGTGATGCAGAATGCACATGTTTTTTTTAGAGCATAGTTTTTGGCACTTTAAATTTTTTTATGTACATTACATTTTAGAAAGGTAGTGATTTTCATGCTGATTTTAAAAAGTGACTATTCTGTATCACCCCCATTTTTTAAAAGACCTGTTTTTTGGCTTTAAATTTTCTAATGTATAAAATGTAAATAATTATTTTGTAAATTTGATCATTTTTGAAGTGGTCGTTTTCTTCACATTTTCTTGTTTTTTATTTTAATTTTAACTTTTTTTTTAGTGAGGTTTTTATTGTTTTGCATTTTTAAATTAGAAGATCGATATTTAGAATTTTCGATATTCTATATATTTATACATCCTTAATTAATTTTTGAATCCACATGAAATAATTGTTTCTTAAAATAATATTTTTTAACAATGGACATAAAAATAACCATTTTTAACATAAATATAACTAAAAAACTACACATTTTGATAATTTTTTGCTAGAATTGACATGTCAAAATCACAATTTTTATACGATAATTTTAACTAAAAATGGTTATATAATAGCTTTTTTTATGAATTTCATGTCAAAAAAAAATAATAATCACTTTTTTTTCAAAACATAATGATTAACTTAAAAATCAATGTGAAAATCACATATTACAAATATTGAACGGATAACAACCCTAATTGAGTGTTTATTCTTCTCATAAAATGTCAAAGTCAAAACATTGCAAAGCTTGATTTACAAGCATAACTTAAATTTAATCAACAATGTCATGTAATCCAAACTATTTGTTCTCTAGAGTTTCATCATTGTCTTCTTCCACAATATTTTCTGCTTCCTTTTGCTCATTTTCCTCTTCTAATGGATCTTTGTTGTCTGCCTCCCAATGTATGTCTTTTCAAACATTCCATGTAATGGTGGTTGGGGTTCCTTTGCCTTTTTTGCCACACGTGATTCACTAAAGTCCCATTTCTTCAACCCAATTTCTTGCATTGCATCTCGGAGAAATTGAAGAGCATTAGTTTTTTGTTGAATGAAATTGCACTGTGTTGGATTTTTTTCAATTGCAATGCAATTTCTTTCCTTTTTTAAGGCAACATGCTAGTGTTGTACCTAATTATCAAGCACAAAAGAAATAA
>APFE030671446.1:376842-391962 GCA_000404065.3 Pinus taeda | reverse complement strand
ATCTGGAGGCGCTCAATACACGTCAAACACTCTTCTAGAAGGCTCTAGAAGTGACCACAAGTAACTTTTTTAAGATGAAACTCGCGCCTTTTGATCTTTACAGGGGTACGCACCCATCCCTTGACTTACAGAGCGTACAAGTACGCAAGTACAATGAGATTGGGATGCGTACACGCAGGCAAGGTAGAGAGAACCTGCGTACCCAGAGATAAACATGTTTTTTAATGACTTTCTCTCTTTTTTGAAGTTTGACATGAAGAGCAGAGGTATAAGGCTTGACTAGGAGGATAATATGACTATTGATGGAGCCATATTAACTACAGATAGTCATGGTGACAAATTTCAGTGTAACAGATAAGAAAGATTTTTTACACAAAAAATGTGGCTTCTTTTCATGTTTAAACTTCATGGTTTGACCCATTAGCTTGCCATGAAGTGAAGTGGAATTGGACACCTGAGCAGATCTCAAGGCCCTTGGGGGTGTTAGTAAATGATGTTTGGGGGAAATGGGGAAATTAGACATGCTTCCAATGCTTGTCCTCCACTCTCTGCTTTTGATGCCAATACCCTGAGTGGCATGAGTCTTTGCACTTAATAAGCCAATTGGTGATGGCCCTCCATTTCTGCAACCTTGCACTACTTACCCATCCTAGTAATCCTAACATTTTTTCCTTCTTTTTGAAGTGGGTGCACTTGAATTAGCATACCCTGATTGTCCTCTTTTTCTTTTGACTACCCTCCTATCTAAAATGTACCCTTATTTCTTCCAAGGACCCAGATTAAGCAGTTGGGCACCTTCATTTCACTACCTAACTAGTCATCTTCCAAGCTTGAGCTGTTTGGATAGGAAACATTCTCTATTCTGCAACAAGCAATTTAAACATGGCATGGTCCAGTTTAGACTATTGGGCCACCCATCAAGTATGATTAGAAGTAGTATTTGTGGAGTATGATGCTACCCAAAAGATAGTAATGGCATTTTGACTGGCCACTTTCCTGCTCTTTAGTTTGGGGTTCATTTTCACTTTTCTCTTGACCATTTGATTTTCTTGCCTTTTGATTATTCTTTTAAGGCATACCCTCTTTTCATTTTTTAATTTTCATAGTATGTACACAAAATATGGAACCTTTGCAGCCTGCAATGATGAACATATTTAGCCCCTCCACTGTCAATCATGAAAAATGAAACCTATTGGTATAGGAACCTAACACCATACAAAAATCAACCCTTACTACTTCGAAATGAAGTATTTATAGAAAAAATACAAAAACATCTTGATTTCAGAATATCAAGGGAAAATCCTAAATTATATAAAATTGTTTACACAAATAATACAAAAATTTAGGAAACTGAATTTTTGCATCTGACTGGCACTATTTTTCTAGTTTCTAGTTGGTGGCTGGACCTGGAGAATAGCAGTTGGTTGTTGATTTCCTTCTGGAGATTCAACGACTATTTACTCCAGTAACTCACACAATTTTTCCCACCTCTGTTCATATGGAAATTTAAACTTTATTAACTTTCGGTAAACCTCATCTACCTCTGTGAATTTATCGAAGGTAGGCTTAGTGAGAAACAAATGACTGATTTCATGTTTGATTAATAAATCATAGCTTAGGCCTTCCATGAACACCTTTCCTGTGAGTGCGCCCTTGATTTTAGAAAATTTTGACATGTCTCTAGCAATGGTGTAAAATTTATGCTAGTAATCTTCATGCTTGACCAATTTATATCCTATCCCATGTAATCTAGGGAGACCTTTTTGGTGCAGTATGTTGAATTTCCTATGAAATCTCTAAATTATGTTTTCCAGACTGTTGCATTTAGTCTCCAATTGTAGCATCAAATTCTTCTTAGTGATAACTTTTCTCACTTCCAAAATGGTATATGTTTTGTCTTCTATGTATAGTTCTTCCAACTCCTCTCTAGATTTTGAATTTAATAGTCCTATTAGAGCTATAGAATCATTTTGTTTGGTGCCAAGATCTTTCTTCACATCTTATATAAGTTCTTTTGTTTTCTAGAGCAACTCATCTTGTTCAAAGATGATTTCAATAGATGGTCATATCCTTGTGATAGCTTCATTGATCTCTATCCAAATGTTTTCTTTGGCTTCTACAATGGTATCATCTATGATAGATTGATTCTCTGGATACTCTATCCTTTGTGTGAGCTTGTGTGTTTTCTTAAATTCTGCTAGATATACATTGTTTATTTTGAGCTTTTGTTCCTGCAAATTATTTAATTTCTGAGTTAATTTCTCAATTTCTTGGTCTTTAATAGGCATATTTTCCATGGCCTTAGCAAAATCTACTAGTGTACTGTTATACTATCCTTTTTTTGTGACAATTGTTGTTAATTTTGATGACTCGATTGTCAATGTGCCTGCCACTGGGATTATAGCCAAAGGAATTTCCTGCACTACACTAGCTTACTTCTCTCTTTTTCTAGGAGTGTCTCCAACTCCTTTTCTATTTTTGAAATTGGATTGTTTTATTCAATCGTGAACTTGAACAGATTCTCCTTTTTCTTCTCGTTCTCTCCATATTCCTTGGCATGTGGATCTTCAGTGGAGGGGAGCTTAAGATGCTTCTTTAATGTTGCTATATTTGCATTTTTGTTCTTGATGATTTCTTTAGCTGCCTTTACATCGTTGGGATCATATCCCGTTTAATGACAAAATCCTCCAAAGACTTTATCTTTGTGTCTTTGGCTAGAGAAGAATTTCTTTCTAACTTTAATTGCGCTTGAATATTATTTACTGAAACATTAAGGTTAGTTGTTTTCAAAGTTTTTTTTATAATGGTGATGTAAATCATTTCTCCAGACTGCTTGTGGAAGTCCATCTAGTCAATGGGATGGATTGTATCTGTGTCAAAAGAGAAGATAGATTGCTTATAATCTTTTGTTGAACTTGGCTAAGAAACTTTAGGCTCCAAGAAGGTAGCTTGCATTTTCCTCTTCTCTGCATTAAAAGCTAATAGAAGCATGTGCTAGGTGGTGGCTTTATGTTTCCAAATACGTGAAAAAGTGGTGGCCTTGAGTGTCTGGTTCTTCGCTTTGATTTCCTTGAAAAATGGAAAAAAATTCTTTGATCCTTATTTCTCTGGTTTTCCTCTCTTGATGGTGATAAAATTGGTGTATCTGTGGTCATTGGGGTCATCGGAGATGTAGGAATAATATCCTCTCTCCTTGACATAGAAGGGATACATGGACTTCTTATAATGATGGGTTGTTGATGTTTTGTATCATGTTGTTGAGCTTCTCGTGTATCTGTAGTCTTTTGTTTCTTATTGTATATGATAAAATATTTAGCTGATATATTTGCTAGTGAGGGGGAGATACTTTCCCTTGGTCTTTTCTCTGCCTTTTCTTGAGGTAATGGATTCTATGAAGTAGATAGTACCTTCTCTTCGGCCTCCTACAAAGTATTCTCCTGCCACTCCTCCTGGTTCATAAATTGTTCTATTTCTGGTCTAGGAGTATGGGTGTAGTGAGCATACTTCTTTTCCAATCTTAATTTAGAGATTATCCCAAAAGGGTCATAAGACCAAGTAAAGATATGTTTTAAATTCATCTGCTTCAAGATAGCCTCTACCTCTTGTCCTATTGACCTTGCATTGCATATAAATGGCCCAACTTGTGTTTTTATTTTGAATTGTGCCTTCTTCTTGGCTGTCAGGAAGTGTAGTTGATCCATGTTGATCATTTTCCTGATAAACCCAAAGGAAAATATTCGAATAGGTACAAATTTAGGCAGTTTCTAGGGAGGAAATTCATAGCCATATATTCTAATCTCTGTGTAAGATTAGTATAAATACCAATCCCATTTTTTGGTCTCATCACTCAAATGCAAAATTCTCTTTATCTCTAGATGTATTATGAGCTCTGCATGACTATTTAACAAATTGGCTACCATGTGTACAAATTGATCTACAAAATCACTGAATGTAAATTCAATGATGTTCTTCCTTACCAAGTAGGTCGAGTGAATGACTGACTAAGGGTTCCCTTGACTGTTTGTCTTTTGTAGCTGGAAAAGGAACTTGTCTAACTGAGAATAAATAAATAAATACACCAAAATGGATGCATATCTAAAAACTCCTCTGTTTGAGAATTTCATGAATTGCTCGTGAATAATCTCTACCAAAAATTCACTGTAACAGAAAATAGTTGGTGTCTTTCACCACTGGAAAACGTAGAGAGAAATGAAAAAATGTTTTCATCTACCCATTGGTCAAAGTAGTATCCTAAGATGCAAGAAACCATGGATATTATCTATTTGGCCTTCTCAGGAAAAATAGAAGTAGGGTAGGGAGGGTTTGTTTTAGGAAATTGAGAATTATTAGGCAGGAAAGTTTCAAACACTTTGGCTCTATGAGGGAAATCTAATTTTCTATATAATTATGTAAGGAAATATAGGTGAAAAAGTTTCCCAAGGTCTGTGTTTATTATCTAGGGCATTTTTGAAATTGAGTGGCCATTAATGGAAAATAGGACTTCACATTCTAGGCCACTATAGTTCTTTGGCTCAGCATATAGCGGAATCTGCACAAGGTTACAAATTCAAGGAAATAGTAGGTTTGTGGGAAAATGTATTGGGGTAGGAAGGAGTCCTACAATCCCAATTCATCACTAAGGTATAGATGGTTCTATTTGAGCCAATTGTGAATTTTTTATAAGTTGAATTCACAATTGGTTTCTGTAACCTGATAAAGTTGAACAACTAAAGGTTGGTGGTCCAAATCTATGGTTGGGGGCAGCATGGGATTTTCCTAGGGAACAGATTTCTTCTTGGACAACATAATTGAGCAAAGTGAGGCATTGGTTTTCCTATAAATCCCTGATTAAAGGGTTGGATGTTCAAGCGAGGAATTGGAAAGGAATGTGAATGTGTTGAAGCTTCTGAAAACAACTGGTATTTGAGAGGAGATATGGCACTGATTGAAATAGTTTTCAACGGAAAAATAGCCAGGGAAGGTTCAATGTCTGCGAAATCAGATGTTTGTATAAAAAAAATATGTTAACGTTCACAAAAAACCATTTATTTTGGTGCGAGGGAATAGAATTAATGAATAACGGGCTTCTATAACAAACAAGTGAAAATGGACACATTGTAACGGGAGGGAAAATGTAGACATGTAGCATTAGAGGATTGGGGGAGATATGGTGACATGTGATTGCGGGAAGAAGGCATCGGGATGAAGGAGTAAGCAGGAGCGTGGTGGAGAGGGAGTAGGTACATGGCAGTAGGGGAGTGGATAATATGGGGACGTGGCGTGGTGGAATGACAGGGATAAGACCAACGGGCAATCAACAAAGGGGAAAGCAGGTTTGAGGGGAACCTGGAGAGGGGTAGTGAAGGGAAGTGGTTTCGGAGGGGGTGAAGCGAGGTCAATGAGAGGGTGACACATAGAGGGAAGTGGGTTTTTCAAGACCACTTCCTCAGACCCCCCTATTGGATATCGTTCGTAAGGGGTTGGGGGGTGGAATGGTGTGGTCATTATTGATCTGGGTGAGCCACATCTGATCTGTTGGTTTGTGCCATCGGGTTACCACAAAATGACAAGGTGTCGTATCAAACACATTTTATTACATCCCGACAAAAATCTTTTTGTCCTCTTTTGACTTTAATAAAATCAAAACCAAACCTTTTTGCCTAAAGTACCTTATTACAACTTAGTAATCGTGATTAAATGACACGATTATGTATTCTAAACTAAATTAATCTATCTTTAAACCTGATTAATTAATTCTAAACGAGATTAATTTATCTCAAAGGAACATTTTGATTTGCTAGCCTTTTATTAATTTTTCTAAGGTTTTTCAGTTTATTTTTATGTTTTTTCTAATTAACCAAGATTAAATAATTTGGTTAATCCCTTTTTATTCTACCTACTCAATTTCAACCAAGATTACACTAGATGGTTGATTTATTCACTAACCTAGACTAACTTTATTTAATTTATTTTAATCATGTTTAAATAGTATGATTAAACTAGCTACTCTATTTCTAACTTTGAGGTGGCATCTAAACAAATTGCACACTTCCTTGAAAATTCCAAAAGTATTATTGATGTATTATTTTTTTTGGAGTGGCATTTAGACTTGCTCACTTTCATATATATATTCTTTTTTGTGGGGTTTCTTCCTTATTTTTCTCTTTATTCTATTTTCCTTTATTTGTTTTTCTTTCACTTTTATTTCTTTCTTTTTTTTCACATATACATTTTTTATACCCTCCTTTTTTTCTTTTCTTTTTTCTTCTATGTATATTTTTTTTATTTTTGTAAATCATTTGTAGAATACAATATTATTTACAATTTGATCAACTGAAAGATAATAGTCAATCATCATTTGATCCTATGAATCATAGGACCCTAACACATGTTACTCAGATATGGCCCATTAGGCCATTCAAAACATCAAAACTTCCTTCCACGTGCCCCTCCATACTGTCACGTCATGATGACGTCAACAGCCACGTGTCCCTTATCGAAACCATCCAAATCCTGTCACATGTCCTCATCGGAGCTTACCAGAGGCTGCCATGTGTCCTTATCAGAGCCAACCAGACACCTCCACGCGTATTCCTGGAGGAGAGAGAAAGAGGCCAACCATGCTTGGTTTTGTAGTGACTTTCTTTGTAAATTGCCTTTTTGGCTCTCCCAGTTAACACTAGAGGCTCAAATCCTAGTGTTTTTCTATTTGTTTCACCAATGCCAGCCACCAAGGATTTTTTATTGTGATTCTTCGGGACCTATGATATGCAATTCATCAGGACCTCAGATTCACCAGGATCTCTAATCTCCAATTTTGCTACACCTCCATTTGCTAGGACCTCCGATATGCAATTCACCGGGACCTCCAATTGTCAATACCGTTAATCGTTAATTGTTGATTTGCATTCACAGTGCTATGCACCTAGATCCTTTGATTTATTACTTTCAGAATGGCTTGGCCTCCAATCTCCAATATTGTTGCACCTCCAATTTTCGAGACTTGCGATATGTGGGATTCTTCCCTGCTTAAGATTTTAACACCCTAAAATTCAACAAGTCATAACTTTTGACCCACAAGTCCATTTCTGGACTTCCTCATATCATTGGAAATCTCTTCCAAATAAATTTCCAATGGAAAGGTTATGATTATAAATTAATCCCACATGATACCTCAAAATATGGCTCGAACCTCACTACCAATCTTATGCTCCTGAACTCTTCGGACAGCTAGGAATCACATCCAGAATGTGTCCTTAGCATGAGGCTTGCATCTCCCATGGGCTTCCATCCTAGGCCATCATTTTAATCATCATTTTATGGCTTTTCTAATAGGTCTGCTACAATGATGATTCTCTACATGAAGCTTGCAACTACCATGATATTCTTCTTGGGCCATCACTATCAGCATCTACTGCAACAAGAAACCAATCTTGTCTGGTTAACATCAATGCAAACACTCCTGCCTACTAGTAATCACTGCCAACAGCCCAACACATCTCCTCAACATGACTGTTGACGTAAAATGCCAACACACTTGCATATTCCCTCAGTAGGCCATTTGCCATCCACACAATGCCAACTGTCCAACAATATCTCATACTACTAAATACCAAATCAAAACCATTTTGTCCATTCAAAGTGAATCTACGATCGTCATAAACATTACTCAGGGGCAAGAACAACAATCAACAACCCAAACCAAATAGCAATAAAATATCTCAAAAATTATGTGTGACTATTATAAGGAATATTTGCATATGTATGTGGTACTCATGAGTAAAAAATGTGTATAGATCTTAAATCACTTAATCATCATCACTTCAAACTTAACCCATGTCAAATATAGATATTTTCACACATAAAAGTCACAAATATTAACAAACATATTCAAGTCGTAGGTCACATATGATCATAGAACCTGCATTGTTAGCTACTTGAACATAAATAGATAAATCAAGCATATCCATAAACTTTATTACTTTCAGATCTAAACATTCTCCTTGCTCCATGGTTCACACTTATTTTAGATCATATCACACATGAATAATCCATTATGTTGAACACCCAACTCCTTAATCTCCTTCTCCTTTTATAGTTATTTTCCTTGCCAATACCATAGGCAATTCCCTTGGTAAAGTTGTTGGTAATTATTGAAGGGATCAAATAAATGTTCTGATCGCAACGCTACAGGTGATTACCATGGGAAAATCTCTTGGTTTTCTCTTTTCCATGGTTAGGATTTTGTGCACGGCTTTTGTTCACATAACCTGCATATGTACACGAGTATTATTCAAAAGGACCACATATACTTTTCAAAGTCCATACTTTCATGTTTTCTCAATTTAAAGTTGTAACAAGGTTGGAAATACACTTCTTTATTTCTACAATACATGCAGGTTGCCATCAAGGACAACATATTATCCATAATGTCAATAATCGCCCCCTTTGGACTTGATGTAAACCTCCTACAAAAACCAAGTCTTATCTCCCCCTTTAGAATCAAGGGAAAAGGGTGGAACCAAGTTGATAGAAGAACTCCTCTTGTAAATATGATTTGTTTATATGAACCATGAAATTTGCATACTAACCATGCTCCTCCTGAGCATATGTTGGACCTTCTAGCAATATAAGTATAAGACTTTATGACTCAAACAAATATGACCTCTCCTATATCTAATGATTCTATGATCCCATGTTTACATCAATCACCCAAAATAATAGGGTTACATATATGACATGACATGATATGGCATCTATGCTTTGTGCAACATCTCATTCATAAACAAGGATATCATCAATGAATTCCTTGTATCAAAATCTTTAGCAACCACCATGCCCCATATAGGAATTTTCAACATAACCATCTGACAACAACAACATAAACTACATAATCACATCAACATAAATATATATCCATATCAGCAACAATGATATGAACTCATCATGGTCAACAAATGCAATATGGAGTGCCCATAATTCCAACAATGAGCCATTAGAAGGATAGGAGATGCTTTCCCTAAACCTGTGTCAACCCTTAAACACCAATTTTGATCACCTTATATCCTTCTTACCAACAGATAAGTGACATATCAACAACAGTAATAAGACTTTGCAACAATTCAACACCCATTATGAACCAATACTCTTTCATACATTCTGAAATTGCATAAGGGCATTATCAATCGTACTGCAAAAAACCAATGTCAGAACCATAATGTCAATAATGAAATGATGGAAGCATATGAGAGGTCCCCCATGAGTTTGTGCCACTTCTTTATCACTAAAGAGAAACATACACGATTATATAATTCAAGAACCATGTGCGTATGAAATTTTCCTTTACAAGTAACACGTACATAATACAAACTATTGATTTCCATGGCCACAACCCCCCCTAAAAGCATATTTTGGTTTTGAATTGGGAGAGGGAATAGGCAGATATCATGCCTAATATTTCACGAATATATTCAAATGAATCATGTGGAAGAGGTTTGGTGAGAAGCTCTGAAATTTTTCCCTATAAAGGAATATATTCCAACTTGATTTTTTTTTCAAGGACTTTCTCTCTAGGAAAATGGTATTTTGTTGGAATGTGTTTAGTTTTTGAGTGCATGACAGGGTTTTTAGAGATATTTATGGAACTTGTGTTGTCACAAAGAATAGGAATAGGTTTGGGAAAAGCGACTTGAATGTATTGTAATGTTTGAATCATACATAGAAGTTGAGTACAACAAGAAAAAATAAAAACATATTCCACTTCAGTAGTTGATAAAGAAATAGAACTATGTTTCTTACTAAACCAAGAAATTAAGCGTGGTCCCAAATAGAATGCACCTCCACTAGTACTTTTGTGGTCATCAACACTACCTACCTAATATGAATCTATATAAGCATGAAGTTCAAAATCTGTTTTTTTGGGATACCATAGTCCAAGATCTTGAGTGCCCTACAAATAATTGAATATCCTCTTAACTGATTTGATATGTCTTTCTTTAGGATTTTCTTGGAATTGTCCAACTATGCCAATTTTATGCATAATGTCTAGTCTTGTACATGTAAGATAAAGTAAGCTTCCAATCATGGACCTGTATTCAGATTGATTAATAGTTGGAGAGCCATCCTCTTGGTTGAGGCTACATGTTGTTACCATAGGTGTGCATACTATTTTTCAATCTTCTATGCCATATTTTTCATAATATGCTTAAGATATTTGTTTTGTGAAAGGAATATACCATTCTTAGTTTTTTGTACCTGTAAACCAAGAAAAAAATGTTAGCTCACCAAGTAATGACATCTCAAATTCCAATTGCATAGCTGAAGAAAACCCTTGGCTCATTGTGTCAACATCGCTCTAAAATATGATGACATCAACATAAACCACAACTACTAATACTTTATCTTTATCTTTATATATATACAAATTACTATCTGCAAGCCCTTTCTTGAACCCCTTTTGTTGAAGATACCTGTCAAGATAATAATACCAAGCTCGAGGAGCCTATTTTAACCCATATAATTCCTTCTTAAGTTTGCAAACAAGATGTTTATCATTGCCAAGTATGAAACCTTCAAGTTGTTTAATATAAACTTCTTCTAAGTCCCCATTTAGAAATGCAAATTTACCATCTATTTGATATATTTTAAAATTATGAAAATTGGTAAATACAAGGAACATTCTAATGGCATCAAATCAAGCTACACGGGAAAATGTTTCTTCAAATTCAATTCCTTCCTGTTGAGCATAACCCTTGCATACAAGTCTTTCTTTGTTATAGACTACTCCTCCATTTTCATTCAGTTTGTTTTTAAACACCCATTTGGTCCTAATTAAATTTTTATTATGAGGTATTGGAACAAGTTCCCATATGTGATTATTTTCTATTTGTTTAAGTTCTTCATGCATATCCTTAATCCAACATTCATATTTGCATTCTTGACCCACATTTTGAGGTTCAATAATGGACAATAAAACTAAGTAACTAGATGATCCAACAATTTTTCTCCTATTTCGTATTCATGCCTCTTTATCACCTGGAACTTGAGTTTCAGGATAACTTTTATGTGCATACCTTGATGGAGTCTTTTTTGGCATACTTACATTTTGATTTTGTTCCTCTAATGCTTCTCCTTCTTCTTCACCTACAATTTCTTGGATTTTCGTGGGAAGTTGTTCATCATCTGATTGTATTTCCCTTTTGATACCTACAAATCCTTCATCAAAAACAACATCTATACTTCCAAAAATCGTTGAAGCCATTTATTATAAAATGTGTACCCTTTACTTCTGGAGGAGTATCCTAGAAGGATTCCTTCATATGCTCTAGGTTCAAATTTTCTAAGTGTATCATCATTTATTTTTATAAAAAAATTCTTCCAAAGATTTTGAAATGCTTCACAGATGTAGGTTTTCCATACCATAGTTCATGAGGAGTTTTGTCACTGTTGACTCATACATGGGCCTTGCTAAAAATTTCAACAATTGTTTGAACTACTTCTCCCTAATAGGTGAGAGGTACTTTGGACTCATCAAGCATAGCACGTGCCATTTGTTGAACGGTCCCGTTTATTCTTTCTACTACTCCATTTTGTTGAGGATTTTTAACTATGGAGAATTGTCTTTTAATGCCATGTTGCTCAAAAAAATTGAAAAAATCATTTGATATAAGCTCTCCACCTCTATCAAATCTAATACATTTGATTTTCATTTCTAATTTATTTTCAACCATATCCTTAAACATTTTAAACTTTTCAAATGCCTCATCTTTAAGCTTCAGTAAACTAACCCAACACATCCTGGCAAAATCATCAATTAATAGCATGATGTATTGTTCACCACAAGGAAACTTCTTTCCCATAGGTCCAAATAGGTCTGTGTAAACTAGTTCAAGAGGTTTACGTGAATTGAATTCTTTGTCTTTGAACTAAACTCTTGATTTCTTACCAAATTGGCATGATTTTCATTTGCAATTCTTAGGTGGTATAATGTTTGGCATATCATGAACTGCCCCCTTCTTACTTGATTTATATAGATGAGAAAAACTAAGATGTCCAAGTCTTTTATGCCATAACCAACTTTCCCTGGTTCTTCTTAAGAAGAATTTGTCATCAATTCCTTCCAGAATGTATACATTGGCAGGAATTTCAATTCCTTTGATTATTGTCTTACCTGTTTCCAATTTGTTGACCAAAAAATTTTTAGATCTGAAAACAACCTCATGCCCCTGGTCACACATTTGACTAACACTCAACAAATTATGTTTTAATCCATCAACAAATAGTACATTCTCATGTTTGGTTTTCTTATTTAAAATCACAAATCCTTTTCCTTTAATAGTAGTTGTTGAATTGTTACCAAAAGATACATTCTTTTCTTTATATTTCATCAAAGGAAGCAAACTTATCTCTATCACCTGTCATATGTTTGGAGAAACCACTGTCAATATGCCATATATTCTCTCGTTATCTTGCACTAGTACTAAATTGCATTTTTTAGAGGAAGTGCTCTTCCTTTTCCACATTTTGGGAGGCTGGTACTTCTTCTCATGTTGATGAGATGGGATAATCCTACTTCTACATTTAGTTTCTTCATGTCCAAAGTTATTGCAAATAGTACATTCAACTTCATTTTGAAGAGGAGAAAAAATAGTATGGGAAGACTTCTTTGACTTGTTCATATTATGTTGATTTCTAGCTTCTCTAGTCATGATAGTTTTATTAAAAAACAATGAATTTCCTTCTGACCAAAGTTATGGTAGGTAAAGCATTGACCATTGTGGTGGGCTCCAGTATTGCAACAATAATGCTGCAACTCCTGGAACTCCCTTCTTTACTTTTATCAACCTGGTAGTTCGTAACAAACTTGGAAGCGACGATGTTGTATGCACAAGTACTAGCTCTTGCCACAGCTGTCACTTGGTCAGCTGGCACAAGTCTGTTAGGGGCTCAAGCAAACTTCTATGAGCTCTGAGAAGAAGCTTATTAACTGATTGATGGAAGCTATCTCGAAGGAAACTAATCTACTGGCGAAAAGAAACTGAAAAGCTGAAAGAAAGCGCAAACCCTAGCAAACCCTAATTTTACCAGCTAGTCCTACTGATGTGAAAAAGAGGATGCAAGCTACTGAAAAAGATGCCATTACTTCTAGGAAGGTAAAATACATGTGTCTAAGCTACTTCTATCTTAAGAAAACATTTTTTTTTATTTTTGAATAAGTTGTCAGAATTATCATGCATGTGCTTTCACTGTTTTGACCGTGCAGAGGCGGATCGGCGAGAGGAAATGCTTGGAAGAGGTCGGGAAGGTTCACAAAGGGCATAAGGGGTCCCTAACACCCTTCCAGAGAGTTTCACAAAGTTTGGCTATCAAGAAACCTCATTTGTGAGCTTCTACAGGAAGTCTGCAGGGGTTCTACAGGATGTTCTGGGATTTCTACAGGATGTTCTGTGATTTTCTACAAGATGTTTAGAAATGGGGTTTTGGAGGATGGATGGATGAAGAAAGATGAAGGAGTGGGTATGGAGGTAGGATAGGGGTTTGAGGTGGTCCAAGGATTGGTGGATGGAGTTGAGAGAAGATGAAGATGGTTGGATTTGTTCAAGGAGGGCTGAAGAAATGTTGCACAAAAAGGTAGGGTTATGTGGGAAAAATGGAAAATGTGAGGCAAGAAAACAAGTTAGGGGATGGAGAAGATGGGTCTAATGGAGTTTTGGCGGATAGAGAAGTGGTATAGGTGCTCTGCAATTTGTGTTTCCAACTGAACCAACAAAGACTTGCAAGAAATCAAAGACCTAGTTATGCCAACCTAATCTGATCTAGCTAATAGTAAAGAGAATGAACAGAAGCTTTATTTGCAAGGAAAACATGTATATGAATTATGCAATGAAGCATTCAAATATCTAAACATGTAACCAACTTCTGCAAATGAAAATCGTACACTAGTGACTGCATGGCAAAGAAAAAATAGTGTTTTTTTGGGGCAGCAAGGTCACTTTGATCCCAGCCCCTGATCCTATGAGGGAGAGGTGAAATAAAAGGTGCTCATTGGCCTTTCTTTGAAGCTTTTTCCCTGTTGATATCCTACCAACTTAATCTGAACATCAAAAGCCTTTCTAACCATCAACAGTGACCTAGTTAATCAGCACGATTTAAACTACCGAACAGAAATGATTTTTCAAATACATAAAGGACAAATAACGATACATAAAGGAGGCCTTGGCTCTCAGGTTGGGCCCAACACTAAGAGATATGGCTCCTATAAAGAACTCAGAGCTGATGCCAAATAGAACTGCTTGTCATTATCAAAAAATAGTCATCACCAGAAAGTTATACCACAGTGGCTACAAGAAAACGAGCTGAAAATGACAGCACTATAGTGCAAAAAAAATACAACAGTTCCAAAAGTAAACTACGAAGGCTGAGGCCTTCTTATTTATACATTATGAGGGGCCTAGCAGGCCTCCTAAATTCAAGGGACTCGGCTGTCCCAACTGCTAGTAAACAGTCAGTCTTCCCAAATCTACTTGGCTGCCTTTAGAATTCGTTTTGGTGGCCTGTGAGCTCGGAGTTGAGGGTGGAGATCTCAAGGAAGGGTCATTTAATGTCAGAGACAACCCCTACGAATCTTCACCTCAAGCTTGGCTGTCACCTAGCCCATAATTGCTTGGTTTTGCTCCAACATTTGTCCAAAAAACCTGAAATAACCACGTATTAGCCTCCTAGGTAGAGTTACCACCCTTATTCGTTCAAATAACATAAACATACTTAAAAACATGCATAATCTATGAAAAATGGAGGATTGAACAAGGACAATTAGGTAATATGAGCCCAATAAGTTACCCAATTCGGGGCTCATCATCACCCCCTGCTAAATGGGTTGCTCATCCTCTAAGCAACTAGTCCAGCTCCTCATCCTTGATTGCCTTGATCGCCTCCCTCACATCCCAGGCCTCTGAGGTGATATCTTCTTCACTGTCATGAAATCCGGCCTTCCTTTCCACTTCCCACTGCCTATGCTCCTCCTCTTCTGTGCCTCCTTCCAGCAGCCCCAAAAGCAAAGGTGGACTTAACTTGAGGCCTATCCAGTTGGCTTGAAGATTCTGCATGGACTTTTTGTAGAGA
>APFE030671446.1:350639-376822 GCA_000404065.3 Pinus taeda | reverse complement strand
GGCCATAAGTTGCATGTCCCCTACTGCAGTGTTGGGGTCCCACGAGGTCATGTTGGGAAGGGCCAAATTGTGTAGGTAGAACTCTGATAGTTTTGCCTTGTCCTCTAACGAACTGTTGTCACATAAAGCCATGAATTGTTGGGGGTTTTGGAATTGAGTGATACCTCTCTGTGCCAAAGTGTTGATATAAAATTGCAGCCACTGATCCCTGAGGTATAGGGCGTAGGATTTGGCCGGCTACCTACACTGCAGAGCTTCCATTGCCCAACTGGCCATGCAGGCCAGTTGGGCCTCCTTCTCTTGTATCTGTTGTTTCAGAGACTATATCTCTAGGCCTACTTGCAATTCTTTTTCCTTTCTCTACTATTCTTCTATGGTATCTTTGGCTATTGTGGCCTCCTCCTGTTGTTGTTGTTCTCCCAAGATGTGAGGCTTGTCTTCCTTCTTCTGTCCCTACAACTGTAGCTGCTGTCTAAGCAGCTCATTTTCTTCTCGTAGCTTGGCCTGCTAGTAGCTCTCCACATGTATTACCCTTGCCAATTCTTTTCGGGCCTCCTTGATTTGTTCCTCTAGAGGACCTATATCTGCCACACCCTTGGATTTAGCGATCTTCATCCAAGTGTGGGTCCTCACTCTCTCTTCCTCTAGTGCAAGGAAAAGTGGCACTGTGAATTTTTGGGGAATGATCTTCCGGCCTCTAAGAAGTTATAATAGGAGCCCAGGCTGGGTTGGTGGATTAGTTCCACAATGGTTTCAACCTTCTCTTCCTCCAGTGATGATTTGGCTGCTTTTTCCTCCATCTTTTCGGTCTCCTTCAGCCTAGCCAGTGTTTCCTGTAGAATAACCTTAGCATCCTGTAGAGAGGCCTCCGAGTCCAACTTTTCCATCCTTTCTTTCCATGTGGATGTCTTCGGGCTTCCCCACTCATATGTGATGGATGTCTTTTGTTTGGCTGGGGTGTCTACAATTGTAATTGGCCCTTTGGACTGTTGCTCTTTTAGTCTGCCAGTTTTTATCCTCGTGCTTCTTCTTGCCTTAAAATACATGGAAGGCTCCCTCTTCCGCTTTTCTTTTTGCTTTGGAGATGTGCTGAGGGTGGCCAGCACAGTTGCTGCCTCCCTAGCTAGAATCTCAGGAGATTGTTCCTTCCCTTTCCCTTTTTCTAGAATTCCTGTAGAAAGCCCTGTGCTGACTGTTTTCTGGCTTCCTGTAGAAACAGTTTTCGGGCTTCCTATAGAAACGCCCTTCTGGCTTCCTGTAGGACCAGTTTGCACTGTTTTGGCTTGCTTGGCTGGGGGTGCCTTCTCCTTTAGTTTTGTTGTGGCTGCCTTGGGTGTGCCCTTGCTTGCTTGGACTTTTTCAGTCCTCTCTGCCCTGATTTGCAATCGTTTCTCCCTTGGTGTCTGTGTCATTTTTCCACCCACAGTTTTGGCCTCAACAGCTTGGCCTTTCTCTTGTTTCTCTTCTTGTCCTTGTTGTGGTGGTCTTCCCGGAGTTTCCTGACCCTTGGCTTTCTCTTCTGCCTCGATGTGCTCCTTCTCCTCACTGCTGGAGGAAGTGAGTTCCTCGACCACAATTCGGATATCATCATCCTTGGACATATTGCGAAAAATCTCCCAGGAGAGAGGGACAATATAGATATGGAGGGCATCTTCTACTAGAAGCTTGATAAGCCCATGATGGGCCAGCTGGTCTGGTGTCCCTTCCTTCAGTTTTGTGCCACACTCAATCAATGATTGTAGGAGGAAGTAGGGGATGCTTAACTTTTGTTCTGTGGGTAAATCCATCTTATGCATGAGTTTAGTTAGCAACCGGAAGTGATAACCATATACAATACTGAACCGCCCCTCACAAGTAATATATTTCATAATCTGAAGGCTGACCTCGCTCCAAAATGGCTGTAGGCTGGCTCTCCGGACCCCATTCTTATCCTCTGAAAATTGTTCCTCTAGTAGGAAGAATTCCTTTTTGGCCTTTTGGCCCAATTTCCTTTCCTCTTTATCCCAAGGTATCCCCGATGGCAGATCAGTGACTCGACTAATGAGTTGTGGGGTGAGCTTTAAGGTCAACCCTCTGAAATTTACAATGGCTAGTGTCTTTGATTTAGGCTGCAGGGACCTTAGGAACTCCTCTGTTATCTCATCATCGTGACCTTGAATTTTGTCACAGAAGGTCATCCAATTTGCATGGGTAAATAGGTCTACCACCTCAGGAATTTATCTCAATTTCTTGGAATCCGAGGGTTCCTTTCTGATAAACCCTCCTGGCATGGTGAAAAATGCTTTGTTGTGGCTTATGCTCTGATCAAAAGGGGAATTTTGTGTATGGTTTCCTCCCTAGAACGTTGAAGACAGTATCCCTCAGGTGTTTATAGGTCAGTTTGTATCAATTCCATGGTTACAATGTTGTTGCTGCCCAAAACTCGATTATCAAAAGGGAATTAGGCTCTTATAGACATAGTGCAGAGCTTAATGTTTATCCCCAACCACATAAAAATCACATTCTTTATGCACAGGCTTACCCTTACAGTGGTTTTTATTGTTTCTATAGGAGGAATTTGCTAACAGGAACCGTGGAGGAGAATTAGATGCAGAACCCACTGAAAAATTCCATGTATCACACAAGAAAACCACTATTCTTGAACCACAGGTAGACTTGCTTTTAATTCTCCTACTCCAGCACGTTGAATTCACCACCTTTCAAAATATTATGCATGGGAATGGTGTGTTCGAGCCTACCTCTTTTCGAATTTCCAATTTCAACGCAGACAGTCCAGGTTTCTCTGCTATGCCGGGTTTCTTGCAAAGCTCCTTCCTATAGCGAGCTTTGCCGGCTTCTGGAGGACGTCACGGTGCTTCTAGACAAGTCCGGGACGCGGGAGGACTTTGGAATGAGCCGAGAAGCTTGGGCTAACAAACTGCAGAGGAGGAGGACGCGTACTTCGCTGCAAAATGGTTGCAAGTGCAAATGACAGCGGTTCATCGTGAGTTATTCGGCCGAGTAATTTGAATTACTGTGCAATTCATGGCGTGGGGGTGAGCTGTCCAGGCTGATCCGTTAGCCAACATCACGGCCATCATTCCTCAGCGTGTCTCTGACTACCATTTCCTTTCTCTGCCATTAACCACCGCCATTTCTGCCAAACTGTCGATTCTCCCCGACTGGACACTTCCCATGTGTCGACTGCCTGTCTCTTTGGCATAACCGGGCTCGTTCAGATCCCACGAGGCCATTCAACTTGCTGTGGGTGGCCAGTTGACTGGCCACTGGATTTTTTCAATCCGCACATTTCGCAGTCATGCAAATTTCAGAGTATAGTCTATCTAATTCGACAAATAAGGTTAGACACTTACCTGTGTGGCCGTGGACGTGTTATGCAGGCTTCGGGACGTGGAATGATGGCTTTTCTTGCTGTTGCTTCATGCACGGGCGCTAGAGCTCCTTTTTCATTGGCTGATGTTGTATGCAAGGCTTCGGGACCCGACCCTCTGGTTGTAAACGCTGTATGCGCCAACTCCGTCTGATTTCAGCTGCTGAGGAGGTGTGCACGTCCAAGCAGAGCTTGTTGCATGTCCCTGTGTCGATTTCAGCTACTAGTGTCTCCATAGTATGTGCTCCAGGTGGATCAGCTGCTATAGGATTCATGTAGGACATCCTATAGTTGCTTCTCCTCCTGTGATGCATGTTGAAATGAGCAAGGTTGCATTCGCGGATGAAGGATCCTGATGGAGCTTTGACAGGTAGAGTGTGCAAGCCTCTGCATGCTTGGTTTGCCACTTGGAGGAAAAAAAAAAAATTAATCTGAGGGAACAGGACTCTTGTATGACTGTGCAGGAATACATAACCAGATTGTTGCAATGGCAGTGGAAGGAGATGAAATAGGTGATGGATGGAAGAAAGGGGTGGCTGCATGCCTCATCAACAGATTTCAAGATTTAAATCCCTCTCCAGAATCGATTATGGCCTGCCCAAAGGCTCTACGGGATGTTTCCTGTAGAAATGCAGAACTTCAGGTAGAAAGCCCTGAAACTTCCTATAGGAGGTTGAATCTCGACCAAAATGTGTCCAAATCCTGAAAAAAGTGAGTGGCCATGGAGGGAGTGTCTGTGAGGATGCCTAGTAACTTGGTACGGACCCCTGTCCTCGTTTTGCGCGACCTTCTTTTCTACATTGTATTCCTGCAACCTACAATAATTCTTCAGACATTAAACCTGTTTCTTTTCTTCTTTTTTCTCTTTTCTCTTTTTCTTTTTCTTTTTTCCTTTTTTTTCTTTTTTTTTTTTTTTTTTTGAGAGACAGCAGGGGCGCCTCCATGAGGTTTTCACCCCCACTATCTGCCCTGGGCGCCTCAGAGAGGTTTTCACCCAAGGATATTTTTATTCAAATTCTTTATTTTTTGAGAGACAGCAGGGGCGCCTCCCTGAGGTTTTCACCCTCACTGTCTACCCTGGGCGCCTCAGAGAGGTTTTCGTCTAGGGATCTTGTTATTTCTTTTTTTTTATGATCAAGGTGTGGCCAGAACAGAGGCAGAACCCTGCTCTATTACTAGCACTGATTTTTCCATAGTTTCAATGAACACCTACCTCGAAAGAGGTTTCCTGTAGATCTTCAGTCGATGCCCATTGACGAGCATGGGGATGGCTTATTCATCAATGGTCCTGATAAGGGCTGAACCATTGTCATTGCATTTCTCCACTGTATATGGTCCTAACCATCTTGTCCTCAGCTTCCTTTGAAATCCTTGTATCTGGAGTCATACAGCAGTGCCCAATCTCCCGGCTGGAATTGCTTTTTATTAAGGTGTCGGTCATGCCATATCTTCCTCTGAAGTTGAACTACTTCTGAGTGTAGGAGGGCCTACATTCTGTGTTCATCTAACCCATTCAGCTACAATAACCTTTCACGTTGAGCATGGATGAGATCTAAGTCCAGTTGAGCTGCCACCCTCAATGTGTTGTACTCGAACTCTATTGACAGCAGAGCTTTCTTCCCGTAGACCAGCTCATAAGGTGTGAAACTGGTTGTGGTCTTCCAAGTGGTGTTGTAGGCCCAAGTGGCCTCGACTAGGTGATCTGCCCAATCCTTTCTACTGCTGCTCACCACCTTAGTCAAAATCCCTTACAATGCTCTATTAGTGACTTCCACCTCCCCATTTTCTTGAGGATGATATGGGGTGGAAGCCCTGTGCTTGATCTTGTGATGAGCGAGCAAGTCTTCAATTAAGTTAGAGGTGAACTGGCTTCTTTGATCGGTGACTAACTCTCTTGGGTAGCCAAACTTGTAGAAGATATTTTCTCTTAAAAACTTCGCCACCTTTTCTTCTGTCACTGCTTTGATTGCCTTTGTTTCTGCCCACTTTGTCAGGTAGTCGGTGCACACAATGATGTAAGACCTTTTCTTTAAAGGAGGGTTGATAGGACCCACAAAATCCATGCCCCACTTCTCAAATGGCTCGAAGGTCACTCGAGGTTGGAGAGGCATTTCATCCCTTGGAGTCGGTTTCCCCATCCTCTGACATCGGTCACACTGGCTGATGTATCTTCTGACATCTTGATGAAGAGTGGGCGAATAGTAGCCTGCCTGTAGAATTTTGAAGGCAATCCTCTTTGCTGCAAAGTGGCCTCCACAAGGTCCATTGTGACAGGTTAGGAGAATGTCAAAGACTTCCTCCTCCCTAACACAACACCTCAAGATCTTATCTGGGCCAAGTTTGAACAGGTTACCCCTGATCCAAGTGAATGAGGCACTCTTCCTCACAATTCTGCTCTTCTCCTTTGAGGATAGATGCGGAGGGAACTGTGCTGAGGCCAAGTAGTTTTCTATACAGCAAACCATGGAGAGAGTACTGAGATAGCAAACAAATGTTCATCTGGCATCTGGTCATCCACCATTCCTTCTTCACCTGTAGGCAAATCCAATCTAGACAAGAAGTCAGCAACAACATTTTCTTTACTTGGTTTTTCGACAATAGTCAAATCAAATTGCTGCAACAAAAGTAACCATCTAATGATACGAGCATTTACATCAGGCTTATTCATTAAATATCTAATCGTAGCATGATCAGTATGTACAAATGTTTGATAACCAGTGATGTAGTGTCGAAACTTGTTTAGGGAATGGACTACCGCTAGGAACTCTTTCTTGGTTACAGTGTAGTTCATTTCTACCTTGGACAGGTTTTTGCTGACAAAGTATATGGCATATGGAAGTTTCTCCTCAACTTGTCCTAAGGCTGCCCCTATGGCTCTGTTCAAGGCATCGGTGTGGATGTGGAAAGGTAGGGCCCAGTTTGGGCCTCTCAAGATCGGGGCGGACACTAACTTATCTTTCAACTCATTCAGAGCCCCTTGATAGTCGTCAGTCCATTTAAACTCAACATCTTTTCATAAGAGGCCAAACAATGGTGAGGCTAGCTTACTGAAAGCTTTAATGAATCTTCTATAATATCCTGCTAAGCCTAGGAAACTCCGAACATCTCTTACCTTGTGAGGAGGTGGAACCTTTTTGATGATAGTAACTTTGACAGGATCCACCTGTAATCCTTGCCGAGAAATGGTATGACCTAACACGGTCCCTTCAGTCATCAGGAATTCACATTTTTCAGGACTGAGGGACAGGTTCATCTCAATGCACTTGTTTAAAACTTTTCCCGGGTTGGACAAGGCTTCTTGGAAGTTAGACCCGTAAGGAGTAAAGTCATCCATATAGATTTCCACTTAATCATGAACCAGCTCAGCAAATATGCTCAATACAGCTCTCTAGAAAGTGGCAGGAGCATTGCATAGCCAAAAGGGAAGGACTCAGTAGGCAAAGGTACCCCATGGACAAGTGAAGGTGGTCTTATCTTGGTCCTCCAAGCTGATTTGGATCTGATTATACCCACTGAACCCATCTAGGAAAGAGAAGAACTTCTTCCCTGCCAGTCCATCCAACACTTGATCTATGAAAGGCAAAGGGAAGTGGTCTTTCTTGGTGGCTTTGTTCAGTTCTCTATAATCTACACAGATTCTCCACTTCCCATTTTTCTTGGGTATCAACACCAGAGGAGAAACCCATTCGATGTCTGAGATGGGGTAGATGGATCCTGCATCCAACAATTTTTGCAATTCTTCTTTAACGATGTCCTTAAGGGCCGGATTCATTCTCCTCCGAGGCTGCCTGACTGGATTACAATCCTCTTTAATGTAAATATGATGGGTACAGACTGAAGGATGGACTCCTTTCATTTCCTTATAGCTCCAAGCAAAAGCCTCCAAATGGCGGTTCAATAGGCTACATAGCTCTTTTTCCTGAGAGGGAGAGAGAGAGGAGCTGATCTTTAAAGTTCTTTCAGGGCCAAACTCCACATTCTTAACTCTGGGAGAGGTCAAATCAGTCACACAGAGGTCCACTAAAGCACTAGCTTGGGTATCTTCCACCAACTCTTCTAAGGACAGTGCACCGGGAGGAGGATTTTGGATTAAGTTCTCAATCAAATCATCCTCGGTTTGAGGACCTCCCCTGGTGGCCTCCACTGTGCACAATGGTGCATAGTAGACCTCGTCCTCATCTCCTTCTTCCAACCAGAGTAGTAAGTCATGTTCTAGCAGAGGTTGGGAAGGAGGGTATAGGACCAGCTATTTGGACATAGGCCCATTCTTGATGGTCATGCTTCCAGCTCGACAGCTGATGTAAGCATCTGCAATAGCTAGCCAAGGCCTTCCCAAAATGAGGGGGTATCCAGTGAGTTTTGCCTTTGGCTGAAGGACCAAGAAGTACGCAGGGTACTCCCAAGAGTCAACAGAGACTAGGACATCTTCCACAATACCTTCGGGAGTCACAGTGCAGCGGTCTGCCAACTGCAGTACTGTCGAGGTCTTCCTTAAGGAACTCTGAAGGTTGAGTTTAAGCATAGTGTCCCTAGTCATCACATTAATGGCAGCCCCTAGATCAATCAAGGTGTGGGGGATGATGGTGCCATTGATGTGAACATCAACTACAGGACTCCCAGGGTCCAAATACTTTAGACAGATTACTGGCCCCAACGTAAGATCGAACAGTTGTCCTATGACATTGATAGTTGAGGCATCTCTCTTTCGCCTGCCTGGGTGCCTGAAACACTTCTCCTTAATCAATTTTTTGTATATTGGTACATCTTATGGCCTAGAGAAGTGTTATTTTCACACATAACTTTTTGACTTCTCCCAGAAGCTCAGTCTTCTCTGGGTTGGGTTGCATGGTTACTGTTAGTCGCTCAGGAAAGGGCGGAATGGCCTTGGGTTCACTTTCCTGTTTCTCTTCCTCCTCCTCTAGGGGAGGAGGTTGGTGCTCTGGAAGGACCTTCCCAGATCGCAGGTTGATCTCCTGGATCTCCACAGCATAGGTAGGGCATGTTGTCTCCCCAGTATATACCCGTTGGGCCTATCTGTTGTTGGGGTTCCGGTTCGGTTGAGCAAGCATTTGGGTTGTCTTGGAGGAGCAGGAGGTAATGGTTGTGGTTGAGCCAGTGGTGGAGGAAAAATGGCGGGAGGAGGGTTGTATTGGAGCCTCCACCCTGGTTGAGGTGCATTCCACTGAGGTTGTGGCTGGGCATGTGAGTGAAACGAATGAGAAGTAGGTTGAGTATGGTATTGAGATGGATAAGACCATGGCGGAGGTGTGGACCATGAAGGATGAGCAGGGGGGCCCCAGGAAGGTATATGAGCAGATTGTTGGGGTTATAATAAGCTTGGGATGTCCCTTGCATCCCCTGTTGGTAAGGTCTGGGCCCATGTGGCCTCCTTTGGTTGAGGAAGTAAAGAGGTTCAGTCGCCGCCTCAGTCCCTAGGTACATGGCTTTAAATCCGGGCAAGGTAGGGCATTGGTTGGTGGGGTGGTCTTCCTCACAAACGAAACATACCTCTACTGAGTGCAATGGACACTCATTATTAGGGTGCTTCCTCGTGCATCTGGGACAAAAAATGGCCAAAGCCCTCTCAGCTTCCTCTTTCTTTTACTGAATTCAGAAGGTATCAAGTTGCATGGCAATAGTCTGTCTCATCTCACTTTTGAGGTCTTCCATCTGATTAGCAAACTCGTGCTTGGAGAAGGTGGTACTAGCTAAAAGTGGATTCCCCCTACCTCTCTTCCAGGCTACCCTAAAATGGTTTCTAAACACAGCCTTTATGTCCTCATAAGGTAGTTGGTAGATGTCCCCTCTAGCTAGCATGTGAAGGGTATCTAGAAGGTCTTCAGGGACTCCTCGAAGCAAAACCAGCTTCAGAGATTCCGGGTCAAGTGTGCACCTGGCCCGTTTATAACTAAGTTGGAACCTTTCCTTGTAATCTTCTAACGACTCATCACTTCCCATGGTCATCTGAAAGATCTTTCCCTTTGTTTCCTTGGACCTACAGTAGTCCCGGTATTTGGTGTTAAAAGCTTGATACATCTGAGCCCAAGTGGTGATACTATTTCCAGGTAACCCCATGAACTAGCGTAATGCTGCATCCTTGAGGGTAGAGGGAAAGAGTTTCAACTTTTTCTCATCCTCAGCATAGTCGTAAGTTCGACAAAGGACAGCAAACTCAAACAGGAAGGTATCAGGGTCTTCAGTAGTCAATCCATGGAAGTGAGGTAAGGCTGAGGGACTTATGTTTTTCATTTTCATGTCCCCATTGGTCTCTTGGATGGGCAAGGCACCTTCTATTCTCTCATCTTCTCTTCTACCGTTTCTGTTTCAACCATTGCCTCAGACGGAATGTTCTCTAGCTCTTCTTCTGTTATAGGATCTTCGTATATCTCTGGAGGTTCACCTATAGGTTCTTCTGGATTACTGTCACCAAAGAAGAGTGAAGGTTGACTCAGTGATGTGGTGGGGGTGTTGGGTAGGAATTTTCTGGTTTTAACTCTGTTCCTACGAGGCATGAAATGGAAAGATTTTTGGCTACTTTTGTTTTTTCTGCCTGTACCTGCAAAACTAAAATGGATTGCACTGCAACTAACTATCTTGCTGAAATGAAAATGCGGAATTGAAATGAAAATAGGAAAGGACTAATCTATTTTGCTGAATTGAAATTGTAGGAATGAAATGCTAAGCTACGCTTGCATAATTGAAATGCTAATCTACGCTTGCAGAATTGAAATTGCGGAATTGAAATGCTAATCTATGAAAGAAGGAAATGTCTACTTTATTTTTGCGGAAATGAAATTGCAGAATGGAAATGAAATAAACTACTTAGCAGAAGGTTGTAGTAGAAAATAGAAGAAAAGCAGCAATCGCAAATACTCTAATGCTTCCCCGACAACAGCGCCAAAAAGAATGGTGGGCTCCAGTATTGCAACAATAATGATGCAACTCTTGGGACTCCCTTCTTTACTTTTATCAACCGGTAGTTCGTAACAAACTTGGAAGCGAAGGTGATGTATGCACAAGTACTAGCTCTTGTCGCAGCTATCACTTGGTCAGCTGGCACAAGTCCGCTAGGGGCTCAAGCCAACTTCTATGAGCTCTAAGAATAATCTTATTAACTAATGGATGGAAGCTAACTTGAAGGAATCTAATATGCTTGCGAAAAGAAACTGAAAAGATGAAAGAAAGCGCAAACCCTAGCAAACCCTAATTTTACCAGCTAGTCCTACTGATGCAAAAAAGAGGATGCAAGCTACTGAAAGAGATGCCATTACTTCTAGGAAGGTAAAATACATGTGTGTAAGCTACTTCTATCTGAAGCAAACATCTTTTTGTATTTTTGAATAAGTTGTTAGAATTATCATGCATGTGCTTTCACTGTTTTGACTGTGCAGAGGTGGATCGGCGAGAGGAAATGCTTGGAAGAGGTCGGTAAGGTTCAGAGAGGGCCTAAGGGGTCCCTAACACCCTTCCAGAGAGTTTCACAGAGTTTGGCTATCAAGAAACCTCATTTGTGAGCTTCTACAGGAAGTCTGCAGGGGTTCTACAAGATGTTCTTGGATTTCTACAGGATGTTCTGTGATTTTCTACAGGATGTTTAGAAATGGGGTTTTGGAGGATGGATGGATGAAGAAAGATGAAGGAGTGGATATGGAGGTAGGATAAGGGTTTGAGGTGGTCCAGGGACTGGTGGATGGAGTTGAGAGAAGATGCAGATGGTTGGATTTGTTCAAGGAGGGTTGAAGCAATGCTGCACAAAAAGGTAGGGTTATGTGGGCAAAATGGAAAACGTGAGGCAAGAAACCAAGTTAGGGGATGGAGCAGATGGGTCTGATGGAGTTTGGGTGGATAGAGAAGTGGTACAGGTGCTCTGTAACTTGTGTTTCCAACTAAACCAACAAATACTTGCAAGAAATCAAAGACCTAGTTATGCCAACCTAATCTGATCTAGCTAACAGTAAAGAGAATGAACAGAATATTTATTTGCAAGGAAACCATGTATATGAACTATGCAACGAAGAATTCAAAGATCTGAACATGTAACCAACTTCTGCAAATGAAAATCGTACACTAGTGATTGCATGGCAAAGCAAAAATAGTGTTTTTTTGGGGCAGCAAGGTCACTTTGATCCCAGCCCCTGATCCTATGAGAGAGAGGTGAAATCAAAGGTGCTCGTTGGCCTTTTTCTGAAGCTTTTTCCCTGTTGATATCCTACCAACTTAATCTAAACATCAAAAGCCTTTCTAACCATTAGCAGTGACCTAGTTAATCAGCACGATTTAATCTACCTAACAGAAATAATTTTGCAAATACATAAAGGAAAAATAATGATACATAAAGGAGGCCTTAGCTCTCAGGTTGGGCCCAACCCTAAGAGCTACGGCTCCTATAAAGAACTCAGAGCCGATGCCAAATAGAACTGCTTGTCATTATCAAAAAATAGCCATCACCAGAAAGTTATACCACAGTGGCTACAAGAAAACGAGCTGAAAATGACAGCACTATAGTGCAAAAAAAATACAACAATTCCAAAAGTAAACTACGAAGGCTAAGGCCTTCTTATTTATACATTACGTGGGGCCTAGCAAGCCTCCTAAATTTAAGGGACTCGACTGTCCCAACTACTAGTAAACAGTCACTCTTCCCAAATCTGCTTGGCTGCCTTTAGGATTCGTTTTGGTGGCCTGTGAGCTCAGAGTTGAGGGTGGAGATCTCAAGGAAGGGCCATTTAATGTCAGAGACAACCCCCCTACGAATCTTCACCTCAAGCTTGGTTGTCACCTAGCCCATAATTGCTTGTTTTTGCTCCAACATTTGTCCAAAAAACCTAAAATAACCACGTATTAGCCTCCTAGGTAGAGTGACCACCCTTATTCGTTCAAATAACATAAACATACTAAAAAACATGCATAATCTATGAAAAATGGAGGATTGAACAAGGACAATTAGGCAAAATGAGCCCAATAAGTTACCCAATTTGGGGCTCATCACATTGAAGTAATAATACATGGGAGAGAAGTATCTTCTTGGATATCTTGGCCTTTTATCATGAAAATAATATCCTTTTGGTCCTTTTTTCCTTTCCTATGCATACCTTGATCCTTCTTCCTTTTGTTGAGTTTTGTTATCTTGACTATTTCTTCCCTTTCCATCATTGGCATAACTCTTAGTACCTATTTCAGGACATCTCATATATTTACATGCTTCATTGTTTTGATTTTCATTATATCCAAGACCTATTTTGATCAATGGAGAGACTGAACCTTAATAATTTCATCTAAGGTTTCAAAACCTTTTGCAAATATTAGATTTAGATTCAACTGTGTGTTTGTTTTCTCAAGCTCTTTTCTTAGTCCCACAACTTCAAATTCTATATTTTCACAGTGTTCTTCCTTTTCCTAGACTTGTTTCCTTAAGGATTCTTCTTCTAATTTAGCCTCTTATGGACAAATTTTTAGTTGGGTTATTTCTTCAACTAGGTTATTCTCCTTATACATACTAATTTATTTTTCTTGATTCTTGTTCACAATGCTAAGTCTAAGCATCCATTTGATCATCATAATCATCATATTTGTCTACAAATTGATCTTCAAAGGCCAGAAGTAATTTATATTATTGATTTGAAACTTCATCATCTAAAAAACATTCACTATCTTCATTTGTATAAGAAATTTCTTTCCTAATGACATTCTTTCCCTTTTCTTCCTTATCATGATTCTCTTCACTAGCATAACATTCAAATAAAATATTACCTTTTAGATATTGATATCCTCCTTCAACATCTCCCCATAAATCAGCTCCTAGTGACTGTAAATACGATCTCATTCCATCTGCAAATATTACTTCCATCTTGTTCCTTTTTATATATCTCCCTTTAAGCAATTGATCTTCTTATGAGGGACCTTTTTTTATACTAATTGTTAGGAAAAAAATGAAAGGGGGGTGGGTGGGGTGTTGGGGGGGTGATTCAATATTTTTAATTCACTTAATCTTCAATTTCAAATTATAAATTTTTTATGCTACTATTATTCAAGTTGTTGAAATTGTAACTAGTTTCGGTCTTCATAATTGTTGTATTGATTTCAATATGTATCCTACGTAACAAACAAAAGAATAAAATAAAAAGTGAGTATTATTAAAGCATTGGTTTCATGCTCTTTATTGATGGTCTTCTAGGTAAAATCATGTTCTTCATGATTCTAGTGTTTGTTAGGTCATAGGATTTATTGTTATGAGTTAAAGAAGTTAGCATCATGTTTATAAGGCCCTTCTAGGAAAAATATCATTGTAAAAAAATATTTTTTAGTCTCGAAACTTTGGGAAACTCCCAATGTACAAGTCGGCCCTAACACTTACAATTCAGCCTAAAGTAGGAAATTCAACCCCCTTGAAAGGTTATATAAAGAAGAATTCGACCTCATTTAGAACTCACTCACTCAAGAAGTTTTATCATCAATAAATAAGTTGATATGTAGTTGGGAAGTAGGAAAAACAAGAATGACTGTCTAGGAGAAGAAAGAAGGACGAAAAAACTTTGTTTTTGGGCTCTATCTCTCTCACATGTGTGAAGTCTTAGGGTTTCAGGTGCTACAGAAGGATTTTGGAGTTGTGGGTCTAAGTTTGAGTAGGACGAAGTGCAGAATATTGTAGTTGGAAGGGAGAATACCCTACGTTGACCTCATTGACCTTAGGAGGATTTTTCTTGCTCTAGGAAGGCCTTGGGAGGAAGAAAGACTAGGGTTTCTAGGCAATCTATAAGGTCGAAATTAAAGGGTCAAAGTTGGAGGATGAGTTGTAGTACTGAAGGTGTGTTGTTGTTGCAACAAATACCCTCCACACTTGAATTTTGGAGCCTACAAAGGATCTTGTGATCTTCCATAGTTACTCGTTGGTCAACTGATGTTTTGAGCTCCCTTATTGGATCAGAAATGTCAAAGTCACTTGCTCACACATGCTTAGTCTGCAACAAGTTCATGAGTGCATTCTTCTATGGAAGGTTGGAAAATCATAGCATGTTCCATCAATATTGTACTTGTGTGATTTCCAATCCATGAAGACAGTCAGTGTGAATTGTCAATGTCAGTTTCACACATTCTAGTTGTGTTCATACTTCCATTTCGATGAGTTTTTGCAAATTGTCACCTTTGCACACCTTTGTTTTTTCTAGTGTCATCTTCAAGTTTTCAATTGTCACTTTCAGTTTCCTTCACTCTAATTAGTGTCATTTTCATGTTACCTTTGATCGTGCATGTGTTACTTTCACCATCATCCACATATCGTATGAGTCATTCACAATTGATGTCTTTTCGCATGGTGGTTGTCGCACAATGTATGTATTTTTGTTCTTGTGGTTTCAAGGAGTTATCTTTATGTGAATGAGTTTATCTATCCATGTAAACATCAGTCGTACTCATTCCCAAGTATTTAAGTATTGTCACACAAGTTTTGTCATGGTCGTCACAAAGTGTACCTTTAGTGTCGCACTTGTCGTAAAGCCATCGCAAAGTTGTCGCAAAGAGGAAAATGTGTTGTTAATGTGTTTTGGATGATCTATGTTGTTGTGTTTTCAAATTGTCTCAAGTGTGTGATCACAGTCAAGTCATATCATTGTTCACAGTAGTCTCTTCGATCCCACATAGCCAAAATTTAGAAAATTCCTAGCAACCTAGCCTCATCTAGCCCTCCTAAACTATGCATTATGCAGTCTCAGCACTCAAGCAGTAAACTTATCTCTTGGAACTATGCAACTGAAAATGGCCCATCCTCCTCTACCTCCTAGAACTACACAGTTTTCCCAAGTAGTGAAAAACCTGTAGCTAAGCGCATTGAATCCAAAAACTGTGCAATTTGTCTCCCCAGTCCTGGCTGAATTGTGCATTGTGCAATCTCAGGGATCAAGCTCACCACTAACACCTTGGGATGCATAATTACGCAATCCATTGGGCTCATCTATCCTCTAGAACTGCACAATAGATTAATCGAGTACCCATCCCCTCAACCTATCACCCTGAGCTCCCAAACTGTGCAGTTTTCTTCCTCATCCCATCCTAAACTGCACATTGTGTAGTATCAAGGCTTAAGCTCACCCTTGACTGCCTAATGTTTGCAATTGCATAGTTACTAAGCCTCTTTCCCATCATATCACCAGGTTCCATCTCAGTGAGTGGATCAATATGCATCATCATAGATTAGGGGTTTATCATACTAATATTGTGTTGTCATGAGTGGATTGCAAACATAGGTACTTTATCATTCCATGGCAAGATGATGATGAAGGAGATGCAGAAGGAGGACATGCTAGAAGACACATATGGAGCTGAAGAAATAAGATGATCATCAGGTAATAAGATGAAGGAACATTGAACTATAACTGAAGATGAAGATCGATATCACATGGAATACTCCTCATATTCAAGTCACAAGGAGGAGGAACAAGAAGAACATGTACCATCTTTCCAACAAGACAGAAATAAAGGAGAAGTAGGAACAATAGCTTGGCATTGTCACATCATCATGTAGTCCATGTCATCAATTTCATGCCATGTCATGTCACAATTCATCATATGCGACGTCATTATTGTGGATTACGTAATTACATATTCAAAATTTATTTTAAAATGGAAGTCCAAAGGACACATTCAAAATATGAAGAGTCATGTGAATTCGAAAAGTGAAAGAAAGTCAAACGGTCATGAGGGTAGTCAAAAAGTCACAAGGAAGGTGAAGCATCACATTTGATTATATATACACCCTCATTGTATGAGCAAAGGAATTTTTCACCTTCGATCCTCTAGCAAGGCATTAGAGAGATGTACCAGCTCTTTTGAGGAGCAAAGCGTGGCTCCAACGCTCCACTATTGGAGCTAGTGATGTTCATTGTATACATGTGTCTTGGAAATTTTACTTAATATAAGAAGCCTTATGGGCCAGTACATTCTTCATGCATATTTGTAAGACTATTCTATGAATTTTTGTAATTCATCTTTGCTTTCATATGTGCTAAAGTAGTTTAACTATTTCGATTATTTTGGTACTTATCATATCAAGAATGTGTTATAATTTCTATGATCGATGCCACTGCCTTGTCGACTATTCCGTTGGATATTAGATAGATCTTCCTTGTTACATTGGTTGCAATGATCGTTGCATATATACATTCTATTCTACTTGATGTTGTACATATCCTTCTTGTTCATGTGTGTCTCTACTTGGGTGGTACTACTACCTCTCTCTTAGAGGCTCACTTCTCATCCCCTCCGCAATGAAATAAATTTGACACACATACAATCGAACACTCACCAGGAACACCCCCCTTCTTCTCAAAGGTGCATTCGCACTCATCTCTCTTGCTGACATCCAAAGCCAAGTAATATATTTAAGAATACATGGAAATTAGGCCAATATTTCGAATATGGATCCTACTCCAAGGTGTGAGGTCTAATTGGGACTTCACATCAAGGAGACCCCTTGGTTGATGGACTTCCAGCATCGTCAACAAATGGCACTAGAAGGAGGATTGAATGATAAGTTGTGTCAGTTGAGTCTATTTTGAACCTCTTATCTCAAATGGCTCATCCTCAAATATTACTCCCGATGTTTTTTTCTAATTTTTCCATTTATCAATTTTCAATCCCCTATGAGCCTCTATATCACTTGTCTCAATTAAAGTTTTATGGTGAGTATGGAACATCCATAACATTGCACATTTTTTATTTTCTGAAATTTTGTGAATATTACAAAATTGATGATGAAGAGTTTGCTTGTGTTTTTTCTTCCTCACCCTTGAAGGTTGTGTTAATCAATGGTTCCATACCTTACCACCTACCTCCATCCATTATTTCCATCATTTTTCTCAAGGAGATTTATCAATCCTTTGATAGGTATTATTACCCAGATGTTTATGAAAGAATCAATCAATTAAGAATGAAGCCTGATGAATTAGTTGAGGATTTTTCTAATCTATTCCTTCACCTTTTTTATGAATTTCCTAAATAATATGTAGATTGGGATTGATTTAAACAAAAGTTTCAGCATTTGTTTCATGTCTCTTTTCATGGTAAACTTGAACCCCCTGATGTTTCTACTTCCCCAACTCTTGCGAATCAAGAGACACCTCTAAATTCATAGGAGGAATTCACTGCTCCTTTTGTCCTTTTTCCTCATCCTTTTCCAATTCTGATGAGGGTGTATCTATGTGATGATAATAAAGTTGGGAAATATTCAAATAAAATTCCTAATCCCTCTTCTCATTCTTCTTCTTCTTTTCATGACTCAGATTCAATCGAGGAAATCCCAGAATGGTTTATGCCATGGTGAAGACTAACTCCTCCATTCTGCAAGATGATGTTACTATTCATAACTCTAGTATCGAATATGATCTAGATTCATGTTATCCTCTATGATCTACATGCCATGACTCTTTTTACCATGATCCACCTGATCAACCTGCTCCACCAACTAGTTTTTCACACTCTCTTAATTTTCAAGTTGTTGGTTCAAACTGCAATCAGATACAAGGAAGTCAAATTACACAAGTAGAGGAACAGGAAGGTGAAGATCTTATAAATCTTTATTTTATTTTCCAAAATCCTCCATGTGAATATGATTTTCTCCTATTCTTAGATGATTTTCAATCTACTAATCTCGCATGTCAATCAAATGTAATCAATTCTTTCAATCAGGCCTTGGGAAATAGTCATTCCAATGATTATGACTTTGTTGATGTATGTGATCATGAATGCCCAAGTGCATCAACTAATCTTTTGGTTTCTCATGAAGATTTCAATTTAGATCCAGAATCTAATTATGTCAAAGAATATGTCCTTATCGAAATGTCCTCTTCATCTCACTATCCCTTGTGCTCTATAGTTGGCGATGAATCTACTTGTGACAAAGATACTATGTGCCTTCAATTCCTTCATTCAATGATTTAACCTCTCAATTAGCACAAAGTGGTGATATTATCCATGGTGCAAATGAAAACAATCAAATCATTGAGTACTCTTCCCATCCCTTATCATCTCTCCTCTTGCATAAAGACAACTCTTTAAACCAACTTTCTCATGAAATTTCCTTGATTCGTTCATCTTCGAATTTGCGATTAGAAGAATATTTCAAATTGAGTAATCTAGTTGTTGAAGTTGAAAAATATGGTAAAATAAGTAACAGGGATGGTTTCATCCAGTGAGCAGTGTATTTATTGAAACGAGTGGTAGCATCTATTCGTAAACCATGCAAGATTTGGTTCAATCTTCAAAATGTGATTTTATAATCCTGGAAATTTTTGGGACCTTCTAGGGAGTGGAGGCACTTCAAATTCCGTTGATGGTTGTGCTAGGATCTCTTGACTCTGGTAAGCCCTCGAAACTAAGTTAGATCTGGTTTCTCCACGCAATCCTTCTCTTTACATGGTTTCACTCGATAAAAAAATATTTTTAAAAAATGTTTGGTATTTCAGATGTGATCTTTCAAATTTCCAAGATTTTACTTCTGATCGGGTTCAGGATTTTTTTCAGTTCATTCATCTTCATCCAAATCTCTCCCAGCAAACTCGGGTTTGGAATGTGTATCTCTCATAAAGTCATGGAATTGTGAAGTTGATCATTCCAAAGACCATCTTTGGCAACAGGAAACATATCTATCATATTTATTTCATGATGAGCAAATCCTGGCTTTCTTTTTGAATATCACATCGTGAATATTGTTCTTCATCGCACCTAAAATCCTCTTGAGTGTGAATGAATTCATGAGTTATTTAGCAAATCAAATTATTCTTCATTCACTACGTCTTCACTGATTTCATGTCTTTGTTATACTAGCATTCCTTTTCACTTCTTTTGATGATTATGATTCTAGTATAATGTATTACCAGTCACAAAGAAAGAGTTTCTCACATTCATCATGTGACGAAGATGATTCTATTGTTCAGAGCATTTGTGAAACTATTCAAATTGATTTATCTTCGTTTATTACAAACTGGGAATTTGATGATTTAATCATTCCATCTGACCATTATTCTATCTTTGATGATTTTCATTCGTTTTATCATTTTCCCAACAGTATATCCTATGACAATTGTTCTACATCCTTCGATCTTCATTGTTCAACATCTCACTATTTGGATTTTTGTTGAGCGGTTGAGGCACTTTAGCCTTCGCTAATGGTTATGTCAAACCCTCACTTTCTCGACATGACTGTTGAATATGATCATATCTATTTCCCCTCAAAATATTCCCATCGTAATCCCATGCCTCTAATTGAAAATTCATAGTTTCAAAGATTTCAAGGTTTTCAAGAGGATTATCATGAATTTTATGATCCAATCACTAAATGGTTGGAACAATATTACCTAGAAAACTCTGTCGTAAATAAAAAGTTATGATCTTTCCACGCGCTTTCTAAGGAGTTCGGTGAAGATGGAGACACATTCATGGGAAGCTTAAGAGGTTTGTTGAATGATGGTTCTCATCAAAAGGGTAAGAATATAAACTGGTTAGAAGTAGTGGCTATGGCCTATCTTTCTGCTGACAGGAAAGACCTTCAGATTTTTGTGCAAGTTATTCAAGTCCTTATCTTCTCTGTTGCACATTTATTTATATAAATTTTAATAGCTTGTATCATTGTTAATGCAGGTCAGAAGAAGTTACAATGGCTTCAACAGAAATTTCATTATATGTGACCCCAACCTTCTAGATTATTAGCTTAGGAGTAGGTTTAGTTGCATGTATGTTTACCTTCACACCCATCTTGCATTCATTTTCTATAGTTTATCTTGTGTTCTCTCATTTTGGTTTCACAAGGGCTTTTCGGTTAGCCTCCTTCTATTTTGTATTTTGGTTTTTCTTCATTGTTGTTTGTTGTCTTTTCTTTGTTTTGTAAGGAACTTGCATGAAGTTGCTCTGTTGGCTCAAAGGGAATGTGAAAAAATAGAAAAGACTTTGTAACACTGCAACATATGGCTAACTCTGTGTCCTTCTTCCTTGTCTTTGCTACATATTTTAGGCGATGATGTTCTGACAAAGAATATGATCCTTGCGTTAAGAAATCCTTGTGTCAAACCATGACCTCCATGTCTATTCTGGAAACCTCATTCCTACACTTGGGTTTTTATGTTTCTATGTTTTCATACTGATCCAATCAAGTAGAGAAGGACAAGGGGAAAATATAAATGAGAAAATAAATATCAGAGATCTTATATATGCTTCTCTGAAGAGATAACCTCTCATGCTCTCAATAATTCGGGATCCCTATTCTACCCATGAAACAAATAAGTGTCGATACACATTCCTCTATAAGTAAATAAATAAAGGCAAAAGAAGATAAATGCTTCCTGCACAGAAAGGTGGAGCAAGAAAATCTTTTCGAGTATTGTCCAGGCTCTCTCACAACAATATAATGTTTGTGTCCCTAAAGTGACTCTACCAGGGTACTATCCAAGCCTACTGGAAGTGGAGCAAAACCAGAGATGAAAAAACTATACTCTGAAAATCTAAAGCTCGTGAAGTTCATTACCCTATCCTGATTCGAAACATTGTGTGATTATTAATCTTATTTTTGTGTTTAACCAAGTAAAGGAATGAAGGGGACTATGTTTATGGACCAGAGTAAGTGGGGAAGCCACGATAATCTCAATGATGAATCAATAGTTCTTAAAGAACTAGACCCTAAAGAACTAGACCCTACACGAGAGAATTAACCAAGGCAAAGAAGCTAGAGTTCTTCCAGTGTGTCACCAAGTTTTGTCACTACAACAATCACCCTCCAAAATTATGCGTACACTCGAGTTTTGGAGCCTACAGTGGATCTTACGATCGGTTGTTCCATAGTTATTTATTGGTCATATGATGTTTTGAGCTCCCTTCTTGGATTAGAAGTGTCAAAGTCACTTACTCACACATGCTCAATTTGAAACAAGTTCATGAGCACATTATTTGACGCAATCTTGGAAAAGCATAACACATTCCATCAAGATTGTGCCTGTGTGATTTCCAATTCATGATGACAGTCAGTGTGCACTGACAATGACGATTTCTCACATTCTAGTTGCGTTCGTACTTCCATTTCGATGATATTTTGCAAATTGTCGCCTTCGTGCACCATTTTTTTCATGAGTTTCATCTTCATGTTCTCAGTTGTCACTTTTTCTTGCCTTCACTCTAATTAGTTTCATTTTCATGTTATCTTTTCTCTAGCATGCACTACTTTCACTATCGTCCACATATCACAAGAGTCATTCGCACTTTAGCAATTGGCACCTTTTCACATGTTGGTTGTCATGCAATGTATGTGTACTTTTTCTAGTGGTTTCAAAGGGTTATATTTGTGTAAATTAGTTTTTATAACCATGTAAACATTACTCTCACTCATTCCCAAAACTTTAAGCATTTTCGCACTTGTCGTAAATTCATCGCAAAGTTGTCATATTGAAGGAAATTTGTTGTTAACATGTTCTGGATGATCTATGTTGTTTTGTCATCAAATTGTTTTAAGTGTGTGATCACAGACAATTCATATCACTATTCATAACAATCTCTTCAGTCTGACACTTACCCAAATTTCATAAAATTCCCAATAACCTAGCCTCATCCAACCCTTCTTAACTGCTCATTTTTCAGTATCAACCCTCAAGAAATAACCTTGTCTCTTGGTACTGCGTAACTGCACAATGGCCCGGCCTCCTATGCCTCTGAGAACTGTGCAATTTTCCCCATGAGTGAAAAACCCCACAGCTAAGCTCACTAAGTCTAAATATTGTGCAGTGTGTCCCCCCAATCATACCTGAACTACGCATTGCACAGTCTAAGGGATAAAAATCACCATTGGATACCTAAGATGCATAATTATGCAATCACTTGGGCTCATTTGTCCCCTGGAAATATGCAATAGGCTGATCTAGTGCCCATCCCCTTTGCTTGTCACCCTGAGCTCCCAAACTACACAGTTTTCTTCCTCAACCCAGCCTAAGCTACACATTGTGCAGTTACTAAGCCTCTTTCCCATCCTTTCGTCCTTTTTCAGCCCAATGTTTGGATCAATATGCATCATCTTAGATCAAGGTTTTATGAGACTGATTTCATCTTATCATGAGTGGATTGCAGACACAAGTACTCTATCATGTTATGTAAAGATAATGAAGAAGGAGATGGAGGAGGGCATGCTAGAAGACACATGTCGAGCTAAAGAAATAGCATTATATTCAGGCAAGAAGACGAAGGAACACCGAACTCTAATAGAAGATGATGATCAAGATCACATGGAAGACTCCTCATCTTCAAGTCATAAGGAGGAGGAACAAGAAGAACATGTACTGATCTTTTCAAGAAGACACAAAAAAAGAAGCAACAAGAAGGACAATTTGGCACTGTCACATCATCATGTATTCCATGTCATCAGTGTCATGTCATGTCCTGTCACAAGTCATCATACACCAAATCATTATTGTAGATTATGTAATTACCTATTCAAAATCTATTATAAAGTGGAAGTCCAAAGGACACATTTAGAATATGAAGAGTCATGTAAAGTCAAAAACTCATAGTTAGTCAAACATTCATAAGGGTAGTCAAAGAGTCACAAGGAAGGTGAGGCATCAACTCTTGGTTATATATACACCCTCATTTTATGATAAAATGACTTTTTCACCTCGGCTCCTCTGGCAAGGCATTGGAGGGACAAACCAATTCTTTTGAGGAGCAAGGAGTGGGTCCAACGCTCCACTATTGGAGCTAGCGATGTTCATTGTATACTTGTGCCTTGGAAATTTTACTTAATATAGGAAGCCTTATGGACCAGCACATTCTTCATGCATGGATTATGGATATTTGTAAGAATATTATGTGAACGTTTGTAATTCATGTTTTCTTTCATCTATGATAAAGCAGATGAACTATTTTGGTTATTTTGGTTCTTATCATATCGAGAATGTGTTGTAACTTCTATGATCGTTGTCACCTCCTCGTGGACGTTTCCACTGGATATTAGACAGATCTTCCTTGTTACATTGGTTGCAATAATCATTGCATCTATGTGGAATATTCCACTTGATTTTGTCTCTACTAGAGTGATAATACTACCTCTCTCTTAGAGGCTCACTTCTCCTCCCCTTTGTAGTGAAATAAATTTAACACATATACAATCAAACACTCACCAGGCACACCCCCTTGCTTTTCATAGGTGCATTTGCACTCCTCTCTCTTGCTACAAGCAAAGCCAAGGTATATCTTTAAGAATACATGGGAACCAAAACAATATTCTGGGTGGGGCTCCTACTCCAAATGGTGTGAGTTCTAATTGGTACTTCACATCAGGGAGACCCCTTGGTTGACGAATTTCTAGTTTTGTTAACAAGTTGGCAAGTCAAAGTTGCAGTTTGAAGCTTGTTGGTGTAGAATCAGGGAAGGAATTTTTAGATGGATGACTTGGTACTTGGATAAGGACGTGGTCTAGAGTTTGGGTCTTTATGTCTCAATTGAATTATATTCTATAAGAAGAGAATGTTTTTCCAGGTTTTCCCCTTGGAGGGGTTTGCCCCGGATGAGAGCCTAATTTTCGTGCCCTCTATTGTTGTTGTTTTGATGAACCTAGGTATTGCAACAAGAATGTTGCAACTCCTAGGGCTACCATCTTTACTTATCAACCCGGGGTTTGTACAAACTTGGAGGTGACAGTGCTATATGCACAAGTAAAAGTAAAGGTACTTCTTGTTGTCACTGCTCATCTAGCAAGAGACCCCAGGGGTTCCAAGCCAGACTTCTATAGGGTCAGAAGAAGCTTAATTATTTGATGGAAGAAGAGCTAATCTATTCTAAGAGAGAGCTACTCTACTAAAGTAATGAACAAAACAACATGTAATGCTAAATCACACCATAACCTAATTAACCAATTAAATAGCTATGCTAAGAAGAATTGCTAAAACAATCACTAACCTAATGCTATTATCTAAGTTGCAGAGGTAAAGAGCATTAAACTATACTAAGGTGTAAGAAAAATAACTTAGACTAAATCTGTTTTCAAGAGGAAGAGCAATCAGAGGTCAAAATTAATGAAAGGAGGATGTAAAGATGTAGTAGTGCATAGGGGTCGTTGGATCGATCAACGAGCAGAAGATGGATGGTGGAGATCTTATCGTGGGGGCTTAAGCTAATAAATGGATGAACAGGGTTCATGAAGCAAATGAATGGTGAAGATCTTATCGTGAAGGCTTAAGTGACTAGATGGATGAACAGGCTAAACGCATAGGATGAACGACTAAGGTCTTATCATGGAGGTTAAGTGGATAGATGGATGAACTAGACAAACGAACAAGATGAACGGCAGAGATCTTATCGCGAAGGCTGTTGACACCTAATCCTCAGTGATTGGGGGAATTGAATGTGAACAGTCATCGAGAAGATGAACTGAACAATCACATTCATGTATATAATAGATAGCTGGCTAAATGAATAAATAAATCAGTTTTCTGGAGTTACTCCTGGCCTGACATGGTATCAGAGCACAGGTCCCAGGTTCCTTTTTTAGGCGTGCTTTGTAACTCCTCTCTGCCATAATGCATCTGTATGCTTATGCATCTGTTGGTTAATGCCTGACTTGGTTAACGCCTGACAGAGAATGCTTGTCGCATGCATTGGTAACGGTTGAATTCTGAAAATAGATTGCTTGCAGTCCTTCCAAATCACCTGCCCTCGCAGCGTCATGAAGGTCTTGGCTTATCTGAGAAAACTATATTCTTCTTGCTAGACTTTGTTGAAGCTTTAGGTTGTGGCTTCTCATCACTTTTCTTCTATTTCGATTTTGTTGAATTTTTGGTTTGCACCTTCTTATAATCGTCTAAAAGATCTATCTTCTGAGAGGATTTTGTCAAAGATTTGGGTTGCACCTTCTTGTCATCCTCTGGAAGATCATTCTTCCGGCTGGATTTTGTTGATGCTTTGGTTTGCGCCTACTTCTTCAGCTTCTTCTCGTATGCCTGCTTTGCCATGTCAGGTGATAACAAACCATGCTCCATCATCCAATTCTGTGCCATTTCACTGCAAGGTATCTGCCGGTGAAGCGACGAGTAGAATATTCTGAGAGGGTCTCTCTCCTCCTCAAATCCGTGCGTTCCATCATTTTTTTCGTGCGTTCCAGTTCTGTGCCATTTCGCTGCAAGGTATCTGCCGGTGAAGCGACAAGTAGAATATTCTGAGAGGGTCTCTCTCCTCCTCAAATCCATGATTCCATAAAGTGGATTTTAATGAATGGAATGGTGATATCTATGGTTCGATGAGCGATAAACCAAACCATATTTTTGACAGTTACGAGAAGTCGTTTTTCCGACGGCTTTGGGAGATTTAATTTGGCTAGAGCTAAGCTCAACTCTTCAGATTAACACAAACGCTAATTGTTCATATATATGTAGTATATACTGTGGTAGCGTTCAATTATTTATGTATATGCGCCTGTTATGTGATAGCTATGATACGGTGATAGGGTTTAAACAAAAGCGCTCAAATTGTTTTTGCGGTGATATATATGGTGATAGAATGGTTATCAATATTTGTTTCAATGATGAGTGATATATAAATGGCGTAGCAGAATTCTATCCCTGCTCAGATTTTGGATGAATACATTTTCATATCAGAATCATTTTTTTTAGCAGCAGAAATTTTTTAAGAGCAAATTTTTCTTTTTCGCCATCAAAAGTATTAGTCTATCAGCAAAAGTTTTTTTATATCAGCAGAAGTAATCTTTTACAGAATGCATTCAATCATCTCTATGATAGGAATAGTTCTCACTGGCAAGGAGAACTATCCTGACTGGTCCCGGATGGTACAACAC